>OX451735.1:827752552-828010052 GCA_948472305.1 Vicia faba | reverse complement strand
TTATTGGATCCATCTTAGAGATCAACAAAGTAGTGTGAGTCAACATATACTGTCTTAGTCGGCGAGCAGCCCATGCCAAAGCGCATCAAGTTTTCTTGAGCAGTGAGTATCTTATTTCACAGTCAGTAAATTTTTTCTAAGTTAGCATATTGCATGATCTTTTCGGCCAGACTCGTCATATTGTCTCAATACACACCCCATTGAGTTCTCTAATATTGTCAAGTACATGATCAAAGGCCTTCCTTTAACCAGTGGCATCAGAACTGGAGGTCCCTGGAGGTGCTCCTTGATTTTGTCAAAGGCTATCTAACAACCGTCATTCCACTTTTTTGTACCCCAAAATTTTCCCTCCCATTTTCTTCAAGACATTCTCACAAAGGTCTCAATTACTCAAAGTAACTCAAGAGTTGACTGGTCAAATCTCCTCCTAAGCAAGGGTCTTCAGCTAGGGTTTGGTTCTTCTCAAATAATATTAGGTTGCAAGGGTCTCAAATGATTTTCATGGTTCATCATAGGTACTCAATAATTCTTAGATCAAGTTTCAAGCCTTACATCACAAGTTTGCCCAGTCAATTGCTCAGATGATTGAAAATCAACTATATTGGATAAAAAGTCAATTGTGGTCAACATACAGTCAAACTTCAATATTTTTGTCAACATCAACATTTTGAGATGATATTCATCATTTGATCAAGGGTTGATCATGATTCCTCAAGAAAAGACCTCAAACCCTCAATGGTAAAAAATTGTCAAATTAGGGTTTTGACTGAGGATGACTGATCATTGACTTTTGACCTAGTGCATGACCTAATGGCTTGAAGCATGATCTCAAGAGATCAAATACAACATCTTGAACTAATTACATTGATCAAGACATTTCCAAAGATACAAGTGATTGATAGTTGAAGAATTGAATCAATTGATGAAAGGTCAACAGTCACACAAAAGTCAAACTTTGACTTTTTGATCAAAATTGGAACTCAAAAATCAAGAATCATCAAAAAATTCAAAACTATGAAACTTTGTCATCAAGAATCAAGAAAGTCAACAAAAGTCAATAGTCAAGATTTTCAAACACTTAGAAAAATTTCAAGTGTTTTGTGCTTAAAAAACCCTAACTTCACAAGTAAGTTTCCTTAAGATCCAAGTTGATTCAAGGAAAACTTTTAACATGAAAATTGTAGGGATTAATGAATTATACAACTATGTCAATGTGGGATGATCCTCAAAAAGTGCTTTGATTAAGAGATATAGGCCCATGAAGTTCTGATTATTTTTACCCAACACATAGAAAATCTTTTAACAAGTTTTGGTCAGTTTTTCATCCCAACTTCATGGCTAATTTTCACCAATTTCCTTGTTGATTTAGCCAAAGTGGTCAGCATCAAAGTTGAAGATCATGTTTCAAGCTTTACAAAATGTCAAAGAGCATAAAAAGATCATGTTTGAGCAAGGAGAATCGAAGACATGAAGTTGGAATTTCATTCTAGAATTCTAGGTCATTTTTTTTAATGAACTCAAGATCAAATTTCATAACCATGCTGCACAATCTCACTTTGCAGACCTCTAACCTCCAAATCTATCCATAATAATAAGATTACACACACTTTTAAGATATGATCCAAGTGATTAAAGCTTTATCCAATCCATTTTTCCATTTAAAGGAGAAAGGTAACACTTCCATTCTAGTAAAGCAAGCTTTAATCACAAAGTCAACTCCTTGAGCCTCTCACTTGTTTCATCTGCACACACTCAACCTAAAAAATCATAGGAACATGTTTAAAGTATCCAACAACTCTATGAGACAAGGTACAAGGCATTGGAACCATGTTCTTCAAAGTTTGATTCATAACTAAGCTTCCAAACAATAATTTGCTATCTTGAAAATCTGGTTACTTGAGCCTCCCAAACCTCTTGCCTATAAATAGAGGGAGAATTTACAAGCCAATACACGAATTCAAGCCTCCAAAACACCCCTCAATCTCTCTCAAATCAGAATGGGCTAAAACTACCATTGTTGCACATTTGAAGCCTCCAATATCCAACTTCAAATACACTCGTGCATTTTCCTCTTTTATCATTCAAACACCTTTTATACATCAAATAAAAGTTATCCAAACACTCTTGGCACGTCTGTAACACCTCCATCATCATCATCCAAACCTCACTTTCACCATTTGCAACTCGACTTGGTTAAAGAGTTTCAGACGGTTCTAAGGCAAGCTGAGCATACCATTAGCTTCCTCAGAGCCCAGGGAAGCCTTTTGCACCATTACATTGTCTCTGGGAGTGGTGGAACGAGTTTTGAGTTTTGCTTAAAGAGGTAAGATTTCTTAACCTTTGAAATCTTGATACAAGCACCATTATCATATACATTCTAAAGGAAAAATGTAGATATCATCATTCTAAAGCTAACCATGTCCTTAAATTGCATTTTAATTAACTATGTGATGAGAATTTTGGAATTGAAGTTTATGAAATATTAGGTTTTCAGTTTGGTACCAAACAAAATTCATCCTAACCATTGATCTATAGCTTTTGAAAGTTATATGTTTGGGTTTGTGGTTAAATTTCAAGCAAGTTTGGTGTTCACATTTTTTAAAATGATTGAGAAATGAAGCTTTTACATAATCAAGAATGTTGTTGTTTTGGTCTGGCACGAGGAGGAAGAAGAAGTGGGAATTTCAAATTTGAAAATTGAGTTTATAATATATTTTCTAGGGGGCGTTTCATAACCAGATAAAATAACCATCCCAGTTGTAAAACAAATGCACACTAATGTAAGGGACCTGGGTTCGAGCCTCAGCGATACCCTTTTAATTTTCACATATTTATTCTTTCAGATCAAGTGCAAGCAAGCCTAATGCATGCATGGTGCACCCTAAACTCTTCACCATCAGACATCCTCAGATAACCTTCATCTAATCAAGCGCTCTAGGCCATGCTCCCCATGCCATGCCCTCAAGGACTCCCCACACAGGATCTAGCGCTAAAGCTTGCTGGGCCTACTGGGTCTATTTCTTACACCTCCCAATTTCTTTTACAAACACCAAGTCCATTTGATTTTTTATTTTATTTTTCTGCTACTAACAAACTTTCTGTTGGGCCTAATATTTCTTTTTCTTTTCATACCTCCCAATTTCCTTTAGAATGCCAGGCCCAATCTTTTTTCTTTTACTCTTTATATTTTCTTTTTTTACTTTTATTTATTTATTTAATTTAATTAAAATACAAAAAATATAATTTTATTTAAAAAATAACTAGGTTTAGGTTAATCCATATTAATTTTTAATTTTTTTAATTTTGTTGATTAATTAAAATTAATTAGACATTATCTTTTTTTAATTAATTTAGTTAAGTTCTAATTAATTTAAAATTAGGTTTAAATTAATATTAACATCAAAAATATTTTCTAACTTTTAGTTTTTTTTAAATTAACTTATATTTAGGTTTTTAAATAAGTTAACTAAATTAGTTTTCCTTTTAATTAATTAAATTAATTGATTTTTTTATTAAATTTAGTTTAGTTTTTTTTTTGTTTTTAATAATTTTTTTAATTCAAATTAATTAAATAATTAGGTTAATCATCAAAACTTTGTTTTTTATCAAAAAATCACAACAATTTCCTTTCTCTTTTCTTTATTTTACATTTTTTTTGCATATTCTATTATTTCGCATTTTTCCGATTATATAATTGCTTATGGTCTATAATAGATAATTAGGATTTACTGCTTTTCATCCCCATTCATAAATTTGTACCCCCATTCTCGAAGCATTGTAATAGCGTAAGACATTTAATTTACATAATTTACTGCTTTCCTTATTACTGTTAGTTTAATACGATTGTATGGCAAGATTTAAAATCAAACATTAGACAATCATAAATCCAAGACAAATTAAATGAAATCAAAACACTATTCACACACACACCTCTAGGGTGACCTCACTTGTTGCCTACAGATAAATTAGTCATGTCCCTCGAACGTGATATGATTTAGCAAGGACCCTCGGTTAAAAGATCGTAGTCCCTCGATGACCCTTTAATGCTGCCTTCGGTAAACGATCTTAGTCCCTTACAAAAATTGCTAAAACATCCTACAAGTTACCGTCTATGACTGTACGATGACCCACACCCATCCCTCACATCCAATGATATAGCTTCATACTAACTAATAGTAGGATAACACTATCTAAAGAAGGAGGAAGAGAACAAAGACCTCTTTGAGTAGGTAGTCGCTCGTAATCGCTTTCTCACAAACTAAAACAATCTTCACACTTTCAAAATAACTACTTTCAAAACGCTTTACAAACACTCTTGAGGGCTGATACAAAGGTCATTATAAAGCAAAAATGCCTTACATTGGAATTTTCAAAACATCTTTCTAATACAAACACTTTCATCCAATAAATATTTTTAAAACAAACAATTTGTATACGTTCTAAACGATGCAAGAATCATTACAAAATTGTCGTACTTAGGCGTTTTTTAAAAATATTTTCAAACATACACAAACACAAAGAATTTCAAAGTGAACTAGCAGTTAATAGCCCATAGAAAACTACGGATAAAAAGAGTGCTAACACCTTCCCTTTTCATAACCTATCCCCCGAACTCATAAAATTCTCAAAGGTATTTCCTGTTCTTTTCAACCTTTCCTTTATTGGATAAAAGAAAAGTCAGTGGCGACTCTTGTCATCCATAACATTTGCAATAAAACGCAAAACCAAAAGTCAATTCTCCCACCATATTACAGAACTGGCGACTCTACTGGGGACTTAACTAAAAGTTGGGTTACCTTAAGAGCTATATCACCTTTATTGCTTTACTTGTTTGCTTTGTATGCTTTATATTTAGGGATATGCTTGAGTTTATTTCTTGTATAGATCCTATACCCAGATTTGGGTACATTTTAGGTAAGTAGCAATAGATCGTGGAAACTATACGGCATAGACCGATATGGTTGAAACAATGGCTACGTTAGTGCGATATATTGGTTTATGCTGGTGTCCCTTGAGTAAGTCAAGGAGAATGCTGGATTGTTGTGTGGTGTCGTAAGCACTAACTGATCGTAAAACCTTAGTTGACACAACTTAGCCATTAGAAAGTAGTGCGATAGCCGACTTTGGTGCAGACTGAAGTTGGTTAATACTCGATGTTACTCTCATTGAGATTGGACTCTCAGGATATTTCGGTCGGAATTGAGATGCTTGCGCTAAAACAATTCCTGAGAGAAAAGTCAGTGATATTGAGATTCCTAGAACCCGGTTACTTCTGTTAGGACAGGTTGAGCCAACTAAAAGTTCAAGAGGGTACTTACCTAAAAATTCCATGCAAGCCTAAACCTAAGGCCTAGTGTGCCTTGTTTGTGTTTGATTAAATTGTTCATCATGACATCATACCATATTCATTTTCACTAACCATTTCAAGGACCCAAGGATTTATCTTTATTCTGTTTTGTAGGTTATGGCTTCCGCTCGAAGAAACACTATCCATATCAGTTTTGTGAGGATACATTCTCAACTTAAGGATTTAGTCTCAAGGGTTCCTGAAATTTCTCCATTCATCAAAAGGCATGGTCGACTACTCAGTTTGTTTACCTCGGATTTTGAAGAAGACATGATGAGTGTTCTATTCTAGTTCTTTGACCCCGTACATCACTGCTTGACCTTTCCCGATTATCAGTTGGTACCCATAATAGAGGAGTTTTCTCAATTACTGGGAGTAACTATTCTCAATCAAATACCTTTCACTAGTTTAGATAAAGATCCACAGCCTAAAGAAATTTCAGCGGCCTTACATCTGAAGCGGTCCAACATTGTATCAAATTGGGAAACAAGGAATGAAGTCAAGGGTTTTCTAGCTAAATTTCTGTTAGAGAAGGCTCTAATTTTTTTAGATGCTATGAGTTTTCAAGCTTTCTAGGAAATCTTGGCTTTACTGATATATGGTTTGGTGCTATTCCCTAATCCAGACCAACTCAAAGATGTAAATTCCATCAAAAGTTTTCTTTCTCGTAACCCTGTGCCAATCTTGCTCGGAGACATTTTGCATTCTCTTCACATTCATACTATGAGGAAGCGAAGGACTCTTATATGTTGTATACCTTTGCTATCAAGGTGGTTTATTTCACACCTTCCCCGATCAGTATTGAAGAATGAGCAAAGTTTGAGGTGGTCTCAAAGTTTGATGTCGCTGTCTCATTCAGATATCTATTGGTGTTCCTGATCTCTGAAAGATGTTACTATCATTGACCGCTGCAAAGAATTCCATAATGTTCCACTCCTTGACATTAGGGGAGGTATTACTTATAACCCTTCTCTGGCTCTACGTCAATTTGGTTATGCTCGAAGAGATGTTCCTCATGACGCACTTATCCAGGGTATTGTGTTCGACTATGAAAATGATTCTTGAGGTTATCGTCAAAGGTTTATACATACTTGGGTTATGGTAAACGAGATTGATAGCAAGACTTTAGGACATAAGAATTCCATCCCTTTGGAGCCCTACCTCAAGTGGGTGCGAGCTCGTGCTCAAAACCTCATGATGCCATATCCAGTTGTTCTACCAGTGACCTTAGAGCCCATTGTCAAAGGAGACATTTATCGCATCATCCTCTATCTCGACATGCCCACTTACCTCGAAGAATTGCAGAAGTCCTGGATTCAACTCAAGGAAGAGCGGGACACCTTTGAAGCTCAATTCTATGCAAGTGAGAAGAAAGTGTTGGAGCTCACAAAGCAACTTCACGAGGAGCAAATCCTTAATGCATACATCGACAAGAAGAGGAAGCGTCTGTGGGAGACATGAGTCTTAGGATTTTATATTGTTGTCTCTTTGAGACCCTTTTACTTTTCATTGTAAGCCTAAAGGAAATTGCAATTTTGAACTTATTAATGAAATATTTGTTTCTATTTCCTTTTTGGCAAGCAAATTTAAATCTCCTAAGGTCCTTGAAAACATTGCATCCACATATCATGCATCATTTCATAAGCAGGTTTTCCAATACAGGTTTCCTCATCTATTTACTATTTATTCACTACGCCAAAAACAAGTTTTAGCAGCGCCTCTACTAAAGCGCTTATTGAAAAAGCGCTGCCATAGCCTTCACAAAAAACAAAATTAAAAAAAGGGAAACCTACGAAGGCGCTTTTTTAAAAGCGCTGGCATAGGGTTCCCTACGAAAGCGCTTTTCAGAAAGCGCTTTCATAGGTATTTGAAATATCTAACCTACGAAAGCGCTTTTTAAAAGCGCTCTTATAGGGAACCCTATGCCAGCGCTTTTGAAAAGCGCTTTGATAGGGGGACCTACGAAAGCGCTTTTTACCTCAGAAGCGCTCTTATAGGGTACCCTATGCCAGCGCTTTTTAAAAGCGCTTTCGTAGGTTGTTTTTATAATAAAATTAAAAATCCCTAAATCTGTTCTTTAGTCTTCTTCATTTCTTTCGTTCAGAGCTTCCTCATTTCTGCCGTCGCCGCCGTTCATCTTAAGCTTTTCAGCCTCCGTTGGTCACCCCCACCGTCTACACCCTTTCCAACCACAATTCTGCTCCATCAACTCCTTCCAGTACACCTACAACGAGCTTCCCCTGTCTTCCTCTAGCTATGCCACCATTTCCGGTATCTTAGAAGTGAAACGCTTTGCATCAATCTCAGTTATCATCATCAGGTATCATCAATTCTTCACTACCCAGATGCTAATTCCTCTTTACTTGTTGAATGCTGAATATTGACTATTGAAGTTGATAAGTTTTTTTGGTGTTTTTTTTTTTTGTTACTAGCTTTGAATTGGGTCAAGATACTGTGAAACTTGAAAAAGAGGTTAGTCCATGTGTGATTGTGAATGATCCTGTGAATTGAGTTGATTGATGTGAGTGAGTCTGTTGAATGTGAATGTATTGGTTTTTTTAAATCTATCTTCTGATACATGGTGGCACAATTTCTTTGATTCCATAGTGGATTGAGCAAAAAATAATTTGTTTCTTAGGCCAAAATCATACATTCTATGCAAAAAAATGGATGTTAGTGTTGCTAATGGTTGAAGTTTATCCCATTTTGGAGGAAATTTAAGGACTAAAGTCTTGTGCAAGTCACTTGTTTGACAGTTTGCTTGAAAAGAGACAAAAAAGACTATTCTCGCCGGCACGAAGCTATTCTCGTTTTTGTTCTGATTCCTCATCCTCGCCGGCACGAAGCTTTTTTCGTCTAGAGTCGTATCAAAAGGTATGTTTCAAAATCCTTGCCATTCATACATTGCTTCTGTTCGATTTGTCTGTGTTGCCGGGAATCTTGTTTTGTATCTTGCACGCAAACTGTTCGATAAAATGAGGAATATTGTTTTGTGTTGTGGAAGTAATGTCTGACTCAAAGCAACTAGCTAGGAACTAGTAATATTTTTGCTATTTGATTTTCCATTTTTGAACTTGGTATAGAGATGTAGAATGATGTTTAGGATTTGATTTTCAACTGATAGTGCATGAATTGCAAAGAAGCTTGTGGTTTGAATAAAATGATGTTCACTATGGTGGTGACACATTTCTTGATGCAGCTTCTACAGCACCTTCAATCTTATTAATGCAAGATTTATAGAGAAATCCTAGATAATCCACTAAGTTGTTCTCTGATACATCTTCAAGAGGATTAATCTCAAAAGACCATTGAATAAGAGTTGATTCATCTCCATAATCAACTAGTTTTAGTGAATTTACAGAACCATCCAAACCAACATTACTTGCTTCCATTCTATAACTGTATAACAGAATGTACTAATAATAATGAATCATATCAGGACACATTTACATACCATGTGTATGTTCTGATTATAGTAACTCAGGCCTAATATAGCTTTTTATAGTAAAATCCTTATTTTACATAATATGAATGCGGGATATTCGAGGCAAAATTTTGTCATGTTCATTGGATAAAAGACAACAAGTTTCTGGTGCTTTCATTTCAAGACTGATAACTCCAAAGACAGACTTAGATTTTTCCACCATTTCTTAGGTATTAAACATTTACATGTTATTGTGAGGCTTAAGAATTTGTTCCATAGTGAATTAATGCATACATCACTAGGTCATATTCTGGATTTAAAGTTTAAAGATATGACCGAGGTCTTACCATTATTGTATAGGTTATATGATTGAGCACTAGTGATAGGATTTATTCAGTGATTGGATTGAGCAGGTTTTAAATAATGGTGGATGTCAGCACAAAGATTTTCGCAATTTTGATCAATACAGATATTCCAATACTAATTTCAGTTGTGGCGATATGAATTAAGCACAATTAGTTTTTTAACATCAAACCAGTAAATAACTATATCAGTATTGACAGCTTCTTCCAATACTGTATCGTCCCGCTCATGACCGTTTTTAAAAAATTGTGTAGCTTCTTCTAATCTGTTAACTTAATCTGCTGTGTTTTTTTCCTGTCTTGATTAAAGTTGAAGGAATAGTCCAATGGTGACTTTGTGAGCTTAGTTTTTAGTTTTTGTATATAACCAAAATGGTGTGTGTAGTCAGATTAAATCAGTGGACTTCTTGATGCCTTTGTTACATTTTATTTGAACATTATGAGAACTTAAACTATTGCAGTATTATTTTTCTGTCATGATTAAGTTTGGGGGTGTAATCAAAATGAAAAGCTTGGCCATGTTAGTTTTTTCCAGATGGGACTCTGCTGTGCCCCTTTAAGATTCAGTCATGATCATTACTCTGTGATCTGTTTTCAGCACTCAATAAATGGATTGAGTAGTAATAGGTTAGTTTAATTGTTTTGAATCAGCTATTTAATCTTTTCTTGTCAAAGAGTACTTGCTAGTAATTTTGAAATGGAAGTATTAAACATAAAATAATGAAAATTCAGAGTACCTGATATGTTGAATTTCTTTACAGGTAATTAATTATTATTTTGCTATAGTTGCGTGACTAATTAGTTGCTATAGTCAAACCATGGATAAAAAATGGATGACTGCCAATCGATTTTCGAAAGAGTATGAGGATGGGGTATCAGAATTCGTTAAGTTTGCCGTTGCGCACGCCAGAGAACCCAATGGAATGATATGTCCTTGCTTGAGATGCTGTTATGGGAGACGGGTTGACGCGGTTCAGTTGGAATCGCATTTACTGATGCATGGAATTGATAGAAGTTATGCATGTTGGAATTTGCATGGTGAGAAAAGTAGCGGGAATGTTGAATCGAGTTATAATACGACGTATGCTTCAAATGAGGATTTCGCAGACGCATACGATTATGATCGAGTCGAAGAGATTGCAGAAGCGCTTGAAGAAGATCTTGAGGATTGTCCCAAAATGTTCGAGAGGTTGGTAAGCGATGCAGAGAAACCGTTGTATGATGGTTGTACAAAATTCACAAGATTGTCTGCGGTGTTAAAGTTGTACAACTTAAAGGCGGACAACGGATGGTCGGATAAAAGTTTCACACAGTTATTAGCCCTCGTGAAAGAAATGCTACCAGAGGATAATGTTCTTCCCAATCGAACGTATGAGGCCAAAAAGATGTTGTCCTCTATTGGCATGAGCTATGAAAAGATACATGCATGTCCAAAAGATTGCGTTTTATTTCGAAACGAGTACGCAGTGTTAAATGAGTGTCCTAAATGCGGTGCCCCTCGATATAAGGAAAAGTTGTCTCCGGAAAAGGTGTTATGGTATTTTCCTATAATTCCGAGATTTAGGCGCATGTATCGTAGTGAGACCGATTCAAGACACTTGACTTGGCATGCAGATGAAAGAATTATTGATGGGAAGTTGCGACATCCGGCAGACTCACCACAGTGGACGAAAGTTGATATTGATTATCCTGAATTTGGAAAAGAAGCAAGAAATCTTCGCTTGTCGTTGTCTACTGATGGAATGAACCCGCATGGTATTCAAAGTATCTCGCATAGCACCTGGCCTGTGATTCTTATGATATATAACCTACCTCCGTGGCTATGTATGAAGCGTAAGTACATGATGCTATCTATGTTAATTTCTGGGCCCAAACAACCAGGGAATGACATAGACGTGTACTTGGCACCCTTAGTCGAAGATTTGAAGTTTTTGTGGGAGACCGGTGTGGAGGTTTACGATGGGTATAGGAAAGAAAGTTTCAACTTGAGGGCGATGTTGTTTGGAACAATTAATGATTTTCCGGCGTATGGAAATCTATCAGGGTACAACATTAAGGGTCAAAAAGCGTGTCCTGTTTGTGAAGATGAAACCGATACGATGCGATTGAACTTTTGTCAGAAGAATGTTTTTCTCGGTCATCGTAGATTCTTAAATTCTAATCATCACTATCGTGGGTGGAGAAAGGCATTCAATGGAGAGGCAGAACACGGTAGAGCTCCACATATGTTGACAGGTGATCAGATTTTTGAAAAGGTGAAAGATGTGAGTACTGAGTTTGGCAAGCCTTTTGCACATAGACTTGTCACGAGTGGGTGGAAGAAGAGGTCGATTTTTTTTGAACTTCCATATTGGAAGTCGTTGTACGTAAGACATTTCCTCGATGTTATGCATATTGAAAAAAATGTATTTGATAGTGTTATTGGTACGTTACTCAATATACAAGGAAAGTCTAAGGATGGCATTAACATAAGGAAGGACATGTTAAACATGGGAATTAGAACTGAATTGGCACCCGTGACGAAAGGAAGACGCACATATCTACCACCTGCTGTTTACACTCTATCTAGAAAGGAGAAGAAAATATTGTGTAAGTTCCTCAGTGAAGTTAAAGTTCCAGAAGGCTACTCATCAGATATTAGAAGACTTGTGTCAATGAAAGACCTAAAGTTAAAGAGTTTAAAGACTCATGATTGCCATGTTATAATGGAACATTTTCTACCAATAGGTATACGTTCTATTCTGCCAGAAAAAGTAAGGAGCGCAATAACTAAGTTGTGTTTTTTCTTCAAGTCAATTTGCAGCAAGGTGATCGATCCTGCGATCTTACCAACATTGCAAAAAGAGGTGGTTGTTACTTTATGTGAGCTTGAAATGTATTTTCCTCCCTCGTTTTTTGACATAATGGTTCATCTAGTCGTTCATCTTGTCAAAGAGACACAGTTGTGCGGACCAGCTTATATGAGATGGATGTACCCTGCTGAACGTTATATGAAAATTTTAAAAGGGTACGTGAAAAACCGAAGTCGACCGGAGGGTTGTATTGCGGAACGATACATTGTTGAAGAAGCGGTTGAGTTTTGCACTGAATATCTGTCAAATGTTCAATCAATTGGACTCCCCAAATCTCATATTGTCGAGAAAAAAGAAGGAAAAAGACTAATTGGAAATAAAGTTGTGACAGTGTCAATGGTCGAACGGGATCAGGTGCATTTGTATGTTCTGCACAATGAGATTGAGGTTGAGCTGTATGCTGAAATGCACAAGGGTGTTCTTCGAGGTTTAAATCTGAATAGAAATGAGAATTGGATAGTACGAGAGCACAATCGAAGTTTCATACCGTGGTTTAAGGAACAAATTTATTCAAAGTATCGTTCGGATCCTGCTTCAGTAACAGAAAGGTTGAGATGTTTATCATATGGTCCAAGTATGATTGTGTTTTCTTATAGCGCATACGCAATTAATGGATACACATTTTATACCAAAGAACAGGATGATAAAAGTACTATGCAGAATAGTGGTGTTACCTTGGTAGCTGAAGCGATGCACATATCAAGTGCGAATGACTTAAACCCGAAATTTGCAAATCTGTCATATTTTGGGGTTATCGAGCGCATTTTGTTGTTTGATTACGGGAAGTTTCAGATTCCTGTATTTGATTGCAAGTGGGTTGAAAATAATAATGGCGTACGAATGGATAAGTCAGGATTTTTGCAAGTGGATCTCAATAGGGTGGGGTACAAAGATGAACCTTTTATTCTAGCCTCTCAGGCTAAACAAGTGTTCTATGTCAATGATCCGACAAGTACGAAATGGTCTATAGTGCTTTTGTCTAACAAAGTAATTGATGAAAACATTGGAGATCAAGGTGATATTGGCGTTGGCATTGAATCTTGTACAAGAAACGATCAAAATGAGAATGAACCTTGTACTAGAGATGATCATAATGAGGGTATTTGGATCAATCCAACCATCCGAGTTGTTAACAGAAGCGTAAAATATATTGCTACCAAGAAAAGAAAGAGACGTTAGTGAAAAAGGTATTATTATAATTATAGCCTAATATTGTAAGTAATATGTGAATAATGTTTTGAATTTTTGGCATATCTTTTGAACCGTTTTGAATTTTTGCGAATGTGCTTGTGCTTAATTAGTAGAACAATGTTTCCGGAGCTGATGGTGAGGTTTATTTCTTGCAAGTTTGGTTTTTTAGCATTTTATTCAATTTTGAGTTCCTTTAGTGCTATTCATATCTTTTTCGACTATCCATTTTCATGTAGTGTACTAATGTGCTTGTTTGACTTTTGTTACAGGTCTAATGGCTAGCAATGAAGAAAACCCGCAAGGAAACCAACAAGAAAACCCACCAGGAAACCAACAAGATCATGAAAACTCACAAGAAACAAATCATGCAGCGGATGATACTTCAGCAAATGATGTTGCACGAGGCATCACCATAATGCGCGAAATCATTCGTGCTAGAGATAAGGGAGTGAAATATAATGTAGATTGGAATCATTCAAATCAAGTAGTTGGGGTTAATGCTTCAAAATTCACAAGCTACATTGGTACACTTGTTCGTATGCATGTGCCAATCTCCATATCTAGATGGAATGCGAAACAATGTGAAGCATTGAAGCAAGGAAAAGAAATGTTTTGGGAAGATGTTAAGGTATGTATGTTATATGGTTTATATGGTTATATGTTTATAAGTTTATAAGTTTATATGGTGTATATGGTTTTTAAACTACTTATATGTTTATATGGTTTATATGGTTTTTAAATTACTTATATGTTTATATGGTTTATACGCAGCGGTCTTTTAACGTTCCAGATGAGCGTAAAGGCTTTGTACTTGGGTTGGCCGGGAAAAGATTTAGAGGGTGGAAAAATCTGTTGACGAACACCTATCTTAAGGATGACAAAGGAAAGTGGCTGGAAGAGTTCCCGGCCGGAAGGCCAGAAAAGTATAATCTTTTCATTAAACAAGAAGATTGGACTGAGTTTATTAGACAAAGAGATGACGAATTCCGGCAAAAGAGTGCCAAAAATAGTGAGAGAGCATCAAAGCCCGCGTACCCATACAAAAAAGGGCGTTTGGGATATGCGCGCTTAGAGGAAAAAATTGTAAGTAATAAATAGAAATGATATGTTCTTATTAATTGTCTAAATGTGTTGTATTTGACGATCTAACCGTTTGTTTCTATGCATAGTTAGAGGAGACTAAAAGTGATGAAACCTCACTTCCAGCACATTTGCTGTGGAAGGAAGCCCGTGTGGGCAAGAATCAAGCTGTTGATCCAAGTGTTCTAAGAATTTATGATGAATGCGTAAGTATAACATTGTGTCTTTAATTAAATCAAATTTTTATGACTATTTAATTGATTTTTTTATCTCCATTATTTTCAGGAGACATTGTCACAAACGGAGTCCACCGGTGACGACCAGGATACGAGGAGCGTACTTAGTAAAGCACTGAATGTTCCTGAGTATTCCGGTCGGGTTAGGGGTAAAGGTCACGGTGTGACTCCAACCTCTTTCTACCAGCATAATCGGAAAAGAAATCCTACCAATGCAGAAGTGATGAATGTACTTATGGAATTACAAGCAAAAGTCAATGCATTGGAAAGAGATAAAGAGGTATTAATGAGGGAAAAGGGCAATGCGGCAATGGCGAAAGAAACTAGTGACAACGCTAGTATCAACCGTCAGAATAAATTTCCTGAGGTAATTATAAATATATTGATAAATCTCTATTGTTCAAGTTTCTCATTTTTATTCCACCTCTTTCTATTATTGAATTAAAAGTAATATGTATGCATATTGGTTTAGGGCATTTCATCTTGCCAACTATACGTAATGGCATCAGATTATCACCTTGTTGGCAAGGGAAAAGTGTACAACACTTTGGGAGATTTAATTCATAATACACCGATCCCGGCTGGACACCTGAGAGTATCAGTAGATTATCCTATTGATCCTGATGCGTTGGTACCGGTACCTGACGTGGCCTTGGATATAAGATCGGTGCGAGACGCAGTAGGGTCGTTTGTTGCATGGCCCTTGGACCTCATTTTCATTGATGATGAGGTATGTTTAAAACCGTTAATATGAATCATTTAGATTTCAAATGTCAATTCTGAACCGTTAAGTTAATTATTTTTTAATATTAGCCTCCTACAAAACCCGCTAATAAGGGTAAGGAGATTTTGCAGCAAGGCGGCGAGTCTATGGCATCAATTCCAGAGGTACACTTAAATTGTTTATTATATGATATGAATTTAAAACTGAACGATTTTATAATTTACCTAAGTTATATGATTGTTAGGTATCTGCGAAAGTGTCACAACAAGTGACCCAGCCTGTTCGTAGCAGACCACCCCCGAAAAAGTCAATGCATAAGGGGGGAAGAGGCGGGGGAAGAGGCGTTTTTGTACCTCGATATCGGAATACACTTGGAGTACTTTTGGAAACCTCAGATTTGAAGTCAGGTGGTATTCGTACAATCCTTATGGATGCAGATATCTTTGGTCTTGACTGCCAAGAAACGATAGGAATGGACAAAATGACTGAGATTATGACGCATGGTGAATTAGGCATCGGCAATGTTCACGCATACATCCGGTATTCCGATAAATATATCATTTAATTAGTTGAACAATTTATTTACACATTTCAATGAAAAAAGTCTAATGTTTATATGTTTTTATTTAAGGTTGTTGTACGATAAAAAAATGCGCGAGACTGTATTGGCAAGACGCTTCCATTTCTTGTCTGCCCATATTGTTAGCGGAGCGACAATTGTCAGGGAACCGGGTTCAGTTAGGGAGTACTTAGTGAATCGATACACGGCCTACGTCGGCAACCCAGATAGCTTGTTTATTTTGCCGTATAACACTGTTCCAGTGGGGTGAGTTTTTCATTTATTCTAATATATCTTTGTTTATTTTGCGTAGAAACTTTTCTTCTAAACTGTTGCTTAAATTTTTAGAAAACACTGGTTGTTGTTGGCTATCGATCCGATTAAAGAAGTTGTGTACTTTCTGAATTCGGTAGACGGGGAATGGACTAACTATCCCGCTATGAAGGAAACTGTTGATCAGTAAGTGAGATCGTTCTAACTATTCGTGTATATTTATATATTTAATTATTTCTGTGAGATTGATCTAAATATATGTTTTTATTTTCTTAGATCAATACAAATATTTCGTAGTCAAAAGGACGCACAGGTACCCCGGAGTAAATCATCAAATATTACTTGGATCAAAGTGCAGGTACAAAATTAGTTGCTTATAATAATAATGTTACTTGATAAAATTACACGACAACTATAAAATATATTCTGTTTTTCTATGCAGTGTCCGTTACAGAATAATGATGTAGATTGCGGATACTTTTGCTTGAGGTTTATGAAAGAAATCCTTCATAAAAATCAAGTAGAGATTCCAAGCACGGTATGGATTTATAACTTAGAATAATTTTGTATGATTTCTACATTTAATAACATCATGCATATACTGAAGTAATAATTTCTTATGTAGTACTTTGATGACCTCTATACTATGTCGTACACGAAAGTTCAAGTGGAAGAAGTCAAAGAGGAAATATGTCAATTTTATGTTGAAAATAGATTATTCTGATGGGTATGAATAAAATATTATTGTACGTGTTAGTTTGATTGTGTTGGAGCCTTTAATATTGTTTGTTTAATTTACCGTGTTGTTCATATTCATACTTTGCAGGATGACGACCGTGTCGGTGGAGCATTATTTTCGATGTAATTATATATGATTTAGTTACATATGTATATATATATGGTTACAAATTAACACGATACTTTGTATGTGATTTAGTTATGGTTACAAATGTATATATGGTTACAAATTTAGTTATATATATTTAGTTACATATATATAGATAAGGAGTGAATTATATATGGTATACCGGTTTCTGTTAATATAATACCGGTTTCTGTGAATATTATAAGGATTGAATTACAGGTTAAATTATTGGACCAAAAAAAAATTACAGGCCGCACAGGGAACCTCAAATTATAGGTTTCACTTTAAAAAATTTGTATGAGCTACGAAAGCGCTTTTGGCTAAAAAGCGCTTTCGTAGGCAGGATAAATAAAAAAAAATTTAAATAGAAACCCCCTATCAAAGCGCTTTTTATGGAAAAAGCGCTGTGAAAGACCCCCCTATCAAAGCGCTTTTTCCATAAAGCGCTGTAAAAGCCATGATAAATAAAAAAAAAAAATTAAATAGAAACCCCCTATCAAAGCGCTTTTTATGGAAAAAGCGCTGGGAAAGACCCCCCTATCAAAGCGCTTTTTCCATAAAAAGCGCTGTAAAAGGCCTGATAAATAAAAAAAAAATTTAAATAGCACACCTATCAAAGCGCTTTTCAAAAAGCGCTGGGAAAGACCCCCCTATCAAAGCGCTTTTTAAGGAAAAAGCGCTGTGATAGGTCCACCTACGACAGCGCTTTTGGCCAGAAAAAAGCGCTTTCGTAGCCTACGGCAGCGCTGGCTACGGCAGCGCTTTTAAGCGCTTTTAAAGGGCAAAAAAAGCGCTGTGAAAGCCCATTTTCGTAGTAGTGATTTCAGTATAAGATGGCTCTCGAACAAACTGTCAAGGATCTACAGACTCAGCATGCACAGTTTCAAGAGACTCTTCTGCATCTGGACAAAGGGCAACAAGAGATGATGACGCTCCTCACCATGAAAAAGAAAACTAATAAGCGAGCTATTATCCTCAACATAGGGAGAAGATTCAAAGGTCCTGCTCAACCAATTCAAGTGAATGATGTTTCCTCTAAGGAAGACGACAACAAAGAGGAGGATGGCATAAGTGTCAGGGGTGAAGATAGAAATAATAAGATTTCTGAGGATGAAGACTACTCCGAAGAGTAGTATCCTCCTGCAGATGACAAATACAAGCAGTTTGAAGACCGACTCAAAGCTGTGGGAATCTAGAAAGTTCCTGGATTGGATTTTAGAGAGCTAGGTCTGATCTCGGGGGTGGTCATCCCTCACAAATTCAAGGTCCCTATCTTTTCTAAATATGATGGGGTCTCTTGTCCCAAACTTCATTTTAGGTCGTATGTTTGAAAAATCCAACCTCATACTACTGACAGGAAATTATGGGCCCATTTCTTTCAAGAAAGTTTGGTTGGCACTCAACTGGAATGATTCTATCAGCTGGAGGGAACAAACACTCACACATGGGAAGACTTGGCTGATGCTTTCTACAAGCAGTATCAATATAATGATGACCTGAAACCGACTCGTGTACAATTGCAAAACATGTCCACGTGCTCAAATGAAGGGTTCAAGGAGTATGCAAAAAAATGGAGGGATTTAGATGGAAGGGTAAAACCTCCTTTGACTGATCAGGAAATGGTAGATATGTTCATGGGAACTCTGACATGCCCATTCTTTAATCTGTTGATTAGAAGCTCATCATTTGGTTGTACTGTGCTAATTCTGACTGGAGAATAAGTTGAAAGTGGTATCAAGAGTGGAAAGATTCTGATGGCTACATCTTCTATTGATGTGAAGAAGTCGTTCAACGGTAAAAGAGAAGCCAATGTTGTCTATGGTCGGAAAGGCCATAGTAAAAATGACCCCCATCAGTCTGTGGGAGCGATATTGATCTCTAATCCGGCGCCTATTCAACAACAACAACAACAATATGGCAACCAACGTAGGTCAGATGCTCTGAGGAGATATTTTACCATGATTAATATTCCATTGACTCAAGCATTACAACATTTGTTATAGGATGAACTCTTTTCACTACAGGATCCTCCTCCTAATCCCAACACATCCTCTCCTAAGTATAATAAAAATACAAGGTGTGCCTATCACTCGGCCAGTCTTGGGCATGACATCGATAATTGTTGGGCCTTGAAAAACAAAATTCAAGACATGATTAATAACACGGAAATTGAATTCGACCCTCCGGAGACTCCGAATGTGATTACTGCACCTATGCCTAAGCATGACAAAAGCATAAGTGCTATTGAAGATATTCTGTATGTTACTTCTGTAAGTAATGTGGTTACTCCTCTCTCAATAATCAAGAAGAATTTGCTACAAGCCGGTTTATTTCCGTGTTGTGTTAAAGAATGTTATTGATGTGCAATTCAACCCAATGAATTCGGGTTACTAAAGGAAGGCATTCAAGGCCTGATGGATGAACATGTAATTTTGATTGAGAAAGTTCTATATGCTGAAAATTTGTGCCGAGATTTTTCTGTCATATCTGGTACTCCTTTCAAAATCACTTCCAAGGGCCCTGTAAGGATTATTTCCAATCTAAAAGTTGCTCCTTTAATCATTACAAAACCTGGGCCCATCCCATAGGCCTCAGAGAAGGCTATTCCATGGAATTATGGGTCTGATGTCTATTACCATGGTTTTAAACAAGAGTTGTCTGATGAAGATGGTGAAGAGGTTGATCCTAACATTGACAATATTGCATGGACTAGCAAAATTACTAGAAGCAGAAGGATTTTCTCCCTCGGGAATCTTTTCGCCTAGTCAAGTCATAGTTACCAAGACAACTATCGAGGCTCAGGGTAAAGAGCCAATGATAGGGCCTTCCAGGACGAAGGCACCAAAAGAAGCTACGGTCAAGGACAACTTTGGACAAGAAATGGAAGAGGTTTTGAAGATTATTCGTAGAAGTGATTACAAAATTGTTGAACAGTTGGGGAAGACCTCGTCCAAAATCTCCATGCTATCTTTACTACTGTGTTCTGAAGCCTATGCGCAAGCTTTAATGAAATTTTTGAAGACTTCTCATTTACCACAAGAGATTTCTGCCGATCAATTTGGAATTTATGTTGCTAGCTTAACAAATGATAATGGATTAGGTTTCTATGATGCTGATCTGACTTCGGAGGGGAGGAATCATAATAGGGCCCTACATGTCTCCATTAAATGCTGGGGTACTACGTTAGCTCATGTGTTAGTTAATACCGACTCTTCTCTGAATGTTCTGCCAAAGGGCGCTCTTGACAGACTAGATTGTGAAGAGGTTATGCTGAAACCTAGTAACATCATAGTTCGAGCCTTTGACGGATCAAAAAGAATGGTACATGAGAAGTGGACCTCATGATCAAAGTGGGTTCACAGGTATTTGAGTCCACTTTCTGTGTAATGGACATCCGGCCAGTTTATTCTTGTCTATTAGGAGGCCCCTGGATCCATGGGGCAGGTGTTGTCACCTCCACTTTGAACTAGAAATTAAAGTATAATGTTAAAGGGAAGATTATTACTGTTTGCGAAGAGGAGGAGTACATGGTCAGTCACCTGAATTCATTCTGGTATGTAGAAATGGATGCTGAATTCATTGAGACTCCCTGCCAAGCTTTTGAAGTGATTTCCCTCACTCCTGTTGAAGATGTTTCTGCCATTCCGAAGACTACCAATGTTCTGCACAAGATGGCTTCCCTGAAAGATGCCAAAGCAAGTATAAAAGAAGGTGGTTGTACTGTTTGGGGTCAGCTTCCTGACATCCCCTACAAATATGGTAAGTTTGGTTTGGGATTTACTAGAGAAGTTCAGAGGGTTTTTCTCCGCACTCGAGCTGGAAGACCTCCATTCCGTGTCCGCAACAATGGAGTCAATTCTATAGAGGATGCTGACAGTGATTGTGATTTCGACAACTGGATCTTCCCTACCATTGGCAACAGGCTTAGCAATTGGAAAGCATAAGACATTATCTTCGTCTCATTTATCTAGGAGTAATAGATATTTATGTTTTTATCGCTTTAAGAAGTTTGGTTATGTAATTTGTTTTTTAAACAATGACTTTAAACTTTGTGTCTTACCCATGGCACATCGGTTTATTTGTTAAGGGTTGTCATTTCATATGTCATATTTTCATTTAATGAAAACATTGGATGTTTTGCATTTAAATTTTGCGCTCTCTGTCTTTCTTTCACTTTATTTGAACTTTCAAATAGCTACGTGTTCTTACACACACCCACACACTATATTGCAGATCCACATCCACATCCACTCTAGATCTCATTGATAATGATTATGCTATTGCTGCTTATGACTTTGAAAATCCAATCTACCAAGTTGAGGACGAAGGTGAGGAAGATCGTGAAATACTTGGTGAACTTGCCAGACTCTTAATACAAGAAGAAAAGGCTATCCAACCGCATGAAGAGCCAATCGAAGTGGTAAACTTGGGTTCTGAGACAAACATAAAAGAGGTCAAGATAGGTTCCAACTTAGAGGATGGTGTCAAGAACAGGTTGATTCAAATATTGCATGACTATGTTGAGGTATTTGCTTGGTCATACAAAGACATGCCAGGACTCGATACTGATATTATGGTTCACCGTCTGCCAATGAAAGGGGGTTGTTCTTCGATTAAATAGAAGGTTCGTCGCATGCGTCTTGAGATGTCAAAGAAAATCAAGGCTGGGGTTATGAAACAATTCAATGCAGGTTTCTTAGCGATGACGTCATATCCTCAATGGGTTGTAAATGTTGTTCCAGTATCAAATAAAGACAACATGGTACGTATATGTGTAGATTACAAGGATCTGAACAGGGCAAGCCCCAAAGATGACTCCACTTCCACATATTGATGTTTTGGTCGATAACACTGCTCAGAATAAGGTATTCTCTTTCATGGATGGTTTATTGGGTTATAATTAAATCAAGATGGTGCCTGAAGACATGGAGAAAACTACCTTCGTCACACAGTAGGGCACTTTCTGTTAAAAGGTCATGCCTTTTGGGTTAAAGAACGTCAGGGCAACTTATCAGCGTGCCATGGTAGCCTTATTTCACGACATAATTCATCATGAGATAGAGGTCTACATCGATGACATGATAGCAAGGTCACAGACTGAAGAATAACATCTTGATCACCTGCATAAGTTATTTGAACGACTGAAGAAGTACAAACTAAAGTTAAATCCGAACAAATGCATTTTTGGAGTGAGATCCGGTAAACTCCTGGGTTTCTTCGCTAGTGGTAAAGGTATTGAAGTTGATCCCACAAAATTTAAAGATATTCAAGAAATTTCGGCTTCCCGTATTAGGAAGGAGGTCAGAGGTTTCTTAGGTCAACTGAGTTACATTGCCCGATTCATTTCTCATTTGACAGCCACCTGTGAGCCAATCTTCAAGCTGCTGATAAAAGATCAAGTAGTAAAGTGGAACAACGACTGCCAAATATCCTTTGATAAAATTAAGGAGTACTTACAAGAACCTCCGATTCTGATGCCACCAGTTGAAAGAAGACCTCTAATCATGTACCTAACAGTACTAGAGAACTCAATGGAGTGTCTGGGGCAACGTGACGAGTCTGGTCGAAAAGAGCATGTAATATACTACCTTAGAAAAAAAAGTTTACCGACTATGAAACAAGATATTCACTGCTCAAGAAAACTTGCTACACTTTGTCATGGGCTACCCGCCGGCTAAAACAATATATGTTGACTCATAATACTCTATTGATCTCTAAAATGGATCCCATCAAGTACATATTCGAGAAGCCAACTCTCTCTGGAAGAATAGCCCGATGGCAAATGATCTTAACAGAATACGACATTCAGTATACCACTCAAAAGGAAATCAAAGGAAGTGTACTGGCATATGATTTGGCGCATTAAGCTGTAGACGACTACCACTCTATGAACTTCGAATTCCCAGATGAGAACATCATGCTAATTACAGATTATGAAGAACCTGAACTGTATGAAGGACCTGAGTATAGATCCCGATGGACTATTATTTTTATGGAGCTTCCAACGCACTTGGCAATAAAATTGGTGTTGTAATTATTTCTCTTTAAGGTTTCTATACACCCTTCACTGCCAAACTTTGCTTTGACTGCACCAATAATATGGCTGAATATGAAGCGTGAATCATGGGTATTAAAGCTGCTATTGACCTAAGAATCAAATTCCTGAGCGTATATGGGGATTCAACCTTGATAATAAGTCAAGTCAAGGGATAATGGGATACAAAGTATCTGAATATTATCCCTTACCGAGAACATGTACTAACCTTGATTCCATACTTTGAAGATATTACTTTTGAGCATATCCCGAGAGAAGAGAATCAGTTGGCGGACACATTAGCTACCATGTCATCCATGTTCAAGGTCAGATTGGACAATGGGACTCCCATAATTACCATTGAAAGATTCAATGAACCGGCACATTTCTGCGAAATTAATACTGATGGAGTAGAAGAGAAACCTTGGTTTCATGAAGTGAAAAGGTACCTTGTTACTCAAGAATACCCTGAAGGGGCATCGATCAATGACAAGAAATCCCTATAGAGGTTCTCGACTAAGTTTTTCTTGAGCAAAATAGTTTTGTACAAGGGCAATCATGATTCAACTCTAATTCATTGTATGGACAAGAAGGAAGCATATAAGATTATGGAGGATATGCACGAAGGCGTCTTTGGTGCTCACTCCAGTGGACATACTATGGCTAAAAAGATTTTGAGAGCTGGTTACTATTGGTCGACTATGGAAATTGACTGTCACCACCATTCAAGAACTTATCATAAGTGCTAGATCTGTACTGATAAGGTTCATGTGCCTCTGGTACCTTTGAACGTCATGACTGCTCCTTGGTCATTCGCAATGTGGGGCATTGATATGATCGGAGAAATCAAGCCTACTGCTTCTAACGGACATTGCTTCATTCTCGTCGCCATTGACTATTTCACAAATTGGGTTGAAGCAGCCTCGTTTGCCTCTGTTACCAAAAATATGGTAGCTCGATTCATTAAGCATAACCTCATCTGTCGGTATGGAATCCCTGAGAGAATCATCATAGACAATGTTACTAACCTCAACAACACTATGATCACCGAACTCTGCACGCAGTTCAAGATCAAGCACTACAACTCTTCTCCATATCAACCAAAGATGAATGGCGTAGTGGAAGCCGCCAACAACAATATTAAGAAGATCATACAGAAGATGGTCGTGACTTATAAAGACTGGTGCGGGATGTTACCATTTTCTCTTCATGGCTATCGAACTTCAACGTAAACATCAATTGGGGAAACCCCATTCTCTCTGGTCTATGGTATGGAAGTTGTCCTACCAGTCGAAGTTAATATTTCTTCTATGAGGATTATGAGAGATGCAGACTTAGACGAAGACGGGTGAATTCAGACCAGGCTAGACCAGTTGAATCTGATTGACGAAAAGAGACTTGCGGTTGTTTGTCACGGTAAGATGTATCAGAAACGTATGATCAAGGCATTCAACAAGAAAATCAAGCATCGTGTATATCAGGCTGGTGACTTGGTAATAAAGCGCATCATTCTACCGCAAGGTGATCCCATGTGAAAATGGACTCCCACCTATGAAGGGCCATTATTGTCAAGAAAGTATTTTCGGGCGGTGCTATGATACTGACCACCATGGACGGTGAAGATTTTCCACACCCTGTGAATGCTGACATAGTCAAAAGATACTACACATAAAAATGACCCGCTAGGTTGACTGGTCTAGGAAAAATAAGGGCATCCCGGTGAACCAAAATTGTTCAGGAAAAAATTAGGGACATATATAAAAGATTGTACACCCGGCAAGTCGAAAACCTGAAAAGGCGGCTTGGGCAAGAAAGGGTATCCCGATGGACTAAAAACCCGAAATGGCGGTCCAGTAAAAATTTAAGGATTAAAAGCGTACGAATATGTCCCATTGGATCACTTACTGCAAGCTTTATTAGCAAAGTCAAAAGTTTCAAATGATACAACTAAGTTCAATCAACTTTTTCTGACAGCAAGGGATGAGATGTTCGAAGACATAGGGGCAATAGCAGAGTTGGAACCCAACGAGATCATTCCACATATTTATATGTTTTGTTTTCACTTTGTACTATTTTTATTTCACGATAATTTCCTCTTACTAGGAATTATGTCTCTTTGTACAAAATCGTCTGTTTATAGGCAAATTATCAATACAAATACACCCTAGAATTCAAACCTGTTGGTTTTTTTTTAATTTTTATGTTGTTTGCAAAAACATCCAATGACTAAAATTGAATGAACATATGCATATGAACACAATTAAATGTTAACAAATGTATGAATAAAAACAGGAATAAGCATTTACTCAAGACTCTAGGAGTTAGGATGACATTCAAGCTGTTCACAAATCCCCACAGAAATTATCCCCACAGAGTAATCTTCACAAATTCATCTTTAATAAAGATACATTCCCCGTAATTTCCCTGACGTACCGCTCCCACGAAGTGCTTGGATTACATAGGCCCATTAAGATATATAGGCCCATGAAGTTCTGATTATTTTTACCCAACACTTAGAAAAATTTTCAACAAGTTTTGGTCAGTTTTTCATCTCAACTTCATGGCCAATTTTCACCAATTTCCTTGTTGATTTAGCCAAAGTGGTCAACATGAAAGTTAAAGATCATGTTTCAAGATTTCCAAAATGTTCGAGAGCATAAAAATATCATGCTTGAGCAAGGAGAATTGAAGACATGAAGTTGGAATTTCATTCTTGAATTATAGGTCATTTTTGTGATGAACTCAAGATCAAATCTCATAACCATGCTTCACAATCTCACTTTGCAGGCCTATAACCTCCAAATCTATCCATAATCATAAGATTACACACACTTTTGAGCCATGATCCAAGTGATTAAAGCTTTATCCAATCCATTTTGCCATTTAAAGGAGAAAGGTAACACTTCCATTCTTGTAATGCAAGCTTTAATCACAAAGTCAACTCCTTGAGCCTCTCACTTGTTTCATCTGCACACACTCAACCTAAAAAATCAGAGGAACATGCTTAAAGTATCCAAAAACTCTATGATACAAGGTACAAGGAATTGAACAATGTTCTTCAAAGTTTGATTCATAACTAAGCTTCCAAACCATAACATGCTATCTTGAAAATCTGGTTACTTGAGCCTCCCAAAACTCTTGCCTATAAATAGAGGGAGCATTTTTAAGCCAATACACGAATTCGAGCCTCCAAAACAACCCTCAATCTCTCTCAAATCATAATTGTCCAAAACCACCATTGTTGCACATTTGAAGCCTCCAATATCCAACTTCAAATCCACTCGTGCGTTTTCCTATTTTATCATTCAAACACCTTTTATACATTAAATAAAAGTTGTCCAAACACTATTGAAATAACTGTAACACCTCCATCATCATCATCATCATCCAAACCTAACTTTCACCATTTGCAACTCGACTTGGTTAGAGAGTTTCAGAGGGTTCTAAGGCAAGCTGAGCATACCATTAGCTTCCTGGGAGTTCAGGGAATCTTTTTGCACCATTACATTGTCTCTGGGAGTGGTGGAACGAGTTTTGAGTTTTGCTTCAAGAGGTAAGTTTTCTTAAACTTTGAAATCTTGATACAAGCACCATTTGTATATATATTCTAAAGGAAAAATGTAGATATCATCATTCTAAAGATAACCATGTCCTTAAATTATATTTTAATTAACTATGTGATGAGAATTTTGGAATTGAAGTTTCTGAAATATTAGGTTTTCAGTTTGGTACCAAAAAAAATTCATCCTAACCATTGATCTATATCTTTTGAAAGTTATATGTTTGGATTCGTGGTTAAATTTAAAGCAAGTTTGGTGTTCATATTTTTTAAAATGATTGAGAAGTGAAGCCTTTACAGAACCAAGAATGTTGTTTTGGTCTGGCACGAGGAAGGAGAAGAAGTGGGAATTTCAAATTTGAAAATTGAGTTTATAATATATTTACTGGGGGCGTTTCATAACCGGATGAAACAACCACCCCCATGGTAAAACAAATGCGCGTTAATGTAAGGGACCTGGGTTCGAGCCCCACCGATACCCTTTTATTTTTCACACATTTGTTCTTTTAGATCTAGTGCAAGCAAGCCTAATGCATGCATGGTGCCCCCTAAACTCTTCACCATCAGATTATCCTCAGATCACCTTCATCTAATCAAGCACTCCAGGCCATGCGCCCCATGCTATACCCTTAAGGACCCCCCACACAGGATCCAACGCGGAAGCTTGTTGGGCATAGTGGGTCTGTTTCTTACACCTCCCAATTTCTTTGACAAACACCAAACCCATTTGAATTTTTATTTTTATTTTTCTGCTTCAAACAAACTTTTTGTGTTGGGCCTAATATTTCTTTTTCTTTTCATACCTCCCAATTTCCTTTTACAACGCCAAGCCCAATCTTTTTTCTTTTACTCTTTATATTTTCTTTTTTTACTTTTATTTATTTATTTCATTTATTTAAAATACAAAAAATGTAATTTTATTTAAAAAATAATTAGGTTTAGGTTAATCCATATTAAT
This sequence comes from Vicia faba, assembly GCA_948472305.1. Taxonomy (NCBI): domain Eukaryota; kingdom Viridiplantae; phylum Streptophyta; class Magnoliopsida; order Fabales; family Fabaceae; genus Vicia; species Vicia faba. Next base: position 827,982,588 of record OX451735.1, on the reverse strand, counting down.
TATGAGTTTTTTATTTTGTTGATTAAATAAAATTAATTAGACATTAGCTTTTTTAAATTAATTTAGTTATGTTCTAATTAATTTAAGATTAGGTTTAAATTAACATTAACATCTAAAATATTTTCTAACATTTAGTTTTTTTGTTTAAAATTAACTTAGACTTAGGTTTTTAATTAAGTTAACTAAATTAGTTTTCCTTTTAATTAATTTAATTAATTATTTTTTTATTAAATTTAATTTAATTTCTTTTGGTTTTTACTAATATTTTTTTAATGCAAATTAATGAAATAATTAGGTTAATCATCAAAACTTTATTTTCTATTAAAAAATCACAAAACAATTTCTTTTCTCTTTTCTTTATTTTACATTTTTTGCGTATTCTATTATTTTGTATTTTTCCGATTATGTAATTGCTTATGATCTGTAATAGTTAATTAGGGTTTACTACTTTTCATCCCCATTCATAAATTTGTACCCCCATTTCCGAAGCGTTGTAGTAGCATAGGATATTTAATTTCTGCAATTTACTGCTTTCCTTATTATTGTTAGTTTAATAGGACTGTATTGCAAGATTTAAAATCAAACATTAGACAACCATAAATCCAAGACAAATTAAATGAAATCAAAATACTATTCACACATACACCTCTAGGGTGACCTCACTTGTTGCCTACAGATAAATCAGTCATGTCCCTTGAACATGAAATGCTTTAGCAAAGACCCTCGGTTAAAATATTGTAGTCCCTCGATGACCCTTCGATGCTGCCTTCGGTAAACGATCTTAGTCCGTTACGATAATTGCTAAAACATCCAACAAGTTTCCTTCTATGATTGTACGATGACCCACGCCTGTCCCTCACATCCAATGATATGGCTTCCTACTAACTAATAGTAGGATAGCACTATCTAAAGAAGGAGGTAGAGAATAAAGACCTCTTTGAGTAGGTAGATCGCTCTTAATCGCTTGCTCACAAACTAAAATAATCTTCACACTTCACACTTTAAAAATAACTATTTTCAAAACGCTTTATAAACACTCTTGAGGACTGATACAAGGGTCATTATAAAGCAAATTACCTTGCATTGGCATTTTCAAAATATATTTCCAAAATAAACACTTTCATCCAATAAATATTTTCAAAACAAACATTTTGTATACGTTCTCAACAATGTGAGAATCATTACAAAATTGTCGTACTTAGGCGTTTTTTTCAAAATATTTTCAAACATACACAAACATAAAGCATTTCAAAGTTAGCTAGAAATTAAGAGCCTGTATAAAACTACAGATAAAAGGGTTATAACACCTTCCCTTTTCATAACCTACCCCCCGAACTCAAAATTATCAAAGGTCTTTCCTGTTCTTTTCACCCATTCCTTTATTGGATAAAAGAAAAGTCAGTGGCGACACTTGCTATCTGCAACATTTGTGATAAAATGAAAAACCAAAAGTCAGTTCTCTCACCATATTACACACTTCACTACTTGATCTTTCTTAGGTAACTTGAAGATTGGCTCACAAGTAGAAGTCAAATGGGAAATAAATTTGGCAATGTAGTTCAATTATCCTAGGAAACCTCTTACTTCCTTCTTAGTACGGAGACCTGGAATTTCTTGAATGGCTTTAACCTTTGGAGAATCAACTTCAATACCTTTATCACTAACGAAGAAACCTAGGAGTTTACCAGATCTTACCCCAAAGGTGCATTTGTTTGGATTCAACCTCAACTTGTACTTCTTCAATCTCTCAAATAGCATGTGCAGGTGGTCGATATGTTCTTCTTCAGCCTAAGACCTGGCTATCATGTCGTCAACGTAAACCTCAATCTCATGATGGATCGTGTCATGAAATAGAGCTACCATAGCATGCTGATATGTTGCACCGACGTTCTTCAAACCCAAAGGCATAACTTTGTAACAGAAAGTGCCCCACTATGTGACAAAATTAGTCTTCTCCATGTCTTCAGGTTCCATCTTGATTTGATTATAACCAGAGAAACCATCCATGAAGGAAAATAGTTTATGCTGAGCGGTGTTGTCAACCAGGACATCATTATGCATAAGTGGAAAGTCATCTTTGGGGCTTGCCTTATTCAGATCCCTATAGTCTATACACATACGCACCTCACCATCTTTCTTATGTACCGGCACCATGTTTGCAACCCACTGAGGATAGGACCTAACAACTAAGAAACCTGCATTGAACTGTTTCATGACTTCAGCTTTGATATTTTCAAAACATCTTGGGGCGCATACGATGAACCTTCTGCTTTATAGGAGGACAACCTTCTTTCATTGGTAGACGGTGAACTACAATATTAATATCAATCTCTGGCATGTCTTCATAAGACCAAGCAAAGATCTCCAAATAGTTGTGTAACATCTGGATTAACCTCTTCTTGACAATGTCTTCTAGGTTGACACCTATCTTGATTTCTTTCTTGTCCTCTTCAGTACCCAAGTTCACAACCTCGACCGACTCTTCATGCGGTTGTATGGCTCTTTCTTCATGCTCTAGCAGTCTAGCAAGCTCTCCAGGTACTTCACAATTTTCCTCACCTTCAACCTCAGCTTGTTAGATCGGATTTTCGAAGTTATAATTGGCAATAGCAGAGTTGTTATCAATGGGACCCAAAGTGGACGTGGATCTGCAATTTTTATGTGGGTGTGTGTAAGAACACATAGCTATTTTGAAATCAATAAAGTAAAAGAAAGACAAAGAGCGCAAAATTTGAATGCAAATATCCAATGATTTATTGAATGAAAATATGTGGATGAAAAATGACAACCCTAACAAATGGACCATTGTGCTCCAAGTAAGGCAAACGGCTTAAAGTTATTGTTTAAATTACATAACCAAAAGTAAGAAAATATAAAATATCATTTACTCCTGACTAAAGGAGATTGATATAAAGTCTTCAGCCTTCCAATTGTTGAGCCCACTGTCGGTAGTAGGAAAAATCCAACTGTTTATGTCACAGTATCTATCAGTGTCTTCCACAATGTTGATTTGATTTTTGTGAATTCCATTGTTGTTGATGCAGAATAGAGGTCTCCCAGAATTAGCACAAGCACGACGGACAGCCCTCTGAGCCTCTGAGGTGAAACCCAAATAAAATTTTCCGGACTTATAAGGAATGTTGAGAAGTTGACCCCAAATAGTGCAACCACCTTCTTCTACCATAACTTTAGCGTCCTTCAGAGAAGCCATTTTTGGTGGAATCCTGGGAACTTTAGAAACAATAGGAGTAAATTTAACAACAGGGGTTGTCGGAGGAATAAATTCAAAGGTCTGGCAAGGAGTCTCAAGGAATTCACTATCCATCTCAATATACTTGAAGGAGTTCAAATTGCTCACCATTTATTCTTCTTTGCCACAAATGTTAATGATCTTTCCTTTTACGGGATACTTCAGCTTTTGGTGTAAAGTAGAGGTAACAACACCTGCCCCATGAATCTAAGGGCATCCAAGAAAACAGGAATAGGCTGGGCGAATGTCCATCATGTAGAAAGTAGATTCGAAGACCGGGGAACCCACTTTGACTGGAAGATCAACCTCTCCATGCACCATCCTCTTTGAACCATCTAAAGCTCTTACCATAATGTCACTGGGTTTTAGAACAATCCCTTCATAGTCAAGTTTATCTAAAACATCTTTTGGAAATAAATTCAATGAGGAAATTGTGTCTACCAACACATGAGATAAGGTAGTCTCCTTACACTCAATAGATACATTTAGGGCCTTGTTATGGTTCCTTCCTACGGGAGTTAAATCAGCGTCAGAAAAGCCTAGCCCATTATCAGTCGTCAGACTAGCAACACAATTTTCAAACTGATCAACAAAGATTTCTTGTGGTACATGAACACATGTAAAAAATTTCACCAAAGTCTGAGCATGGGCTTCAGAGAACAACAACAGAGATAACATAGATATTATGGAGGTTTTCTACCTCAACTGTTCAACAATCTTATAATCACTCTTTCGAATAATTTTCAGTACCTCCTTCATCTCTTACTTGGAGGTATCTTCAACAGTAATCTCTTTCGGTGCCTCAGTCTTGGCAGGCTCAGTCATCTATTCTTTGCCTCGATTCTCAGTAATTAATTAAGTAGCAGTGATACAAACTAGTGTAGTAACAACCTTTGGAGAGATCTCTGAAGAGAAAACTCTTCCGCTTCTGGTAACCTTACTAGTCCCAACAATATTACCAACATTGGGATCAGTAACTTCAGTATTTTCATCTTCAACAACCAATGGTTCTTGCTTGACGCCATGGTAGTAGACATTAGCTCCATAATTCTAAGGGATAGCCTTGTCGGAGGAATATGGAATTGGCCCAAGTGAGGTAATGATTAGAGGAGAAACCTTAGGCTCGACAGTAATCTTCACAGGACCCTTAGAAGTGATCCTTACAGGAGTATTGAAAATTATAGTCATAGACACGTCTTCAAGCTTCAGGCCTTGAGACATACTCTTGCATAAACTCTCTACAGAAGGAGTCTTCTCAAATTGAATCACACAGTCATCCATCAAACGTTGAATTCCTTCTTCCAATATTACACAACCATTGGACTGGGTCGCACAATAATAGCTGTTTTCAATGCAACCTAGAAATAAACCGGTCTGCAATAGCTTCTTCTTAACAATCATCAAAGAAGTAGTCAAGTCACTCACAACAAAAACATAAGAAACATCATCAATAACATTAACGCCTTTGTCATGATTAGGCATAGGTGCAAAGATCATATTAGGAGTCTCAGGAGGATCAAATTCAATCTCCTTAGAGTCAATCATATCTTGAATTTTATTTTTCAGAGCCCAACAACTGTTAGTGTCGTGTCCAGGACTGTTGGAGTGATATGCATACCTTGCATTGGGATTATAATAGGGAGATGAAGTATTGGGATTCTAAGTAGGATCCTTTAATGTAATCAACTCTGCCTTTAACATGTGTTGCAATTCTTGAGACAACAACATGTTGATTTTGGTTAACTGTCTCCTAGGTGCCTCCTACCTACGCTGATTTCCTTGTTGTACTGGCATAGGATTAGAGATCATAACTTCCCCCACAGATTTGTTGCGGTCACTCTTATTACGACCCTTCTGGCCATACACAACATTGAATTCTCTCTTACTGTTGTATGACTTCTTCGCATTATTCGAATATTTAGCCACCTGAATTTTACGACTTTTGATTCCATTCTTAACATATTCCCCTGTCAATATCAATTCAGTGAATCCGGCTGAAGAACTTCCAAGCAGGTGATTATAGAAAAGACCTGTTAGCATGCTCATGAACATGTCAACCAATTCCCTATTGGCCAAGGGAGGTTGACCTCTTCCTGTAAGATCTCTCCATTTTTGTGCGTACTATTTAAAGCCTTCCTCAGAACCCATGGACATACTCTGTAGTTGCACACAGGTTGGTGCCATATAAGAATTATATAGATACTGCCTATAGAAAGCTGCAGCCGTATCTTCCCAGGTATGGATATTGGTACCTTCAAGTTGATAATACCATTCCAATTGTGTTCCAGATAGACTCTCTTAAAAGAAATGCAACCATAATTTCTTGTCAGCTGTGTATGGTTAAATTTTCCGAACATATGATCTCAAATGCAGCTTCGGGCAGGAAACTCTGTCATGCTTAGAAAAGCTAGGAGTTTTGAACTTATGAGGAATAACGACTCCTGAGACTAAACCTAATTCTTCAAGTTTCAAGCAAGGCACCTTCCAGATCTCCTTAGCTTTCAAACGCTCTTCTAATAGCTTATACTTCTCGTCACCAAGGGGATATTGTTCATCCAAATAATCTTCTTCCTCTTCAGCAAAATATTTGTCAGGATCATGATTATTTTTTTCAGTTTTAACACTCTTACCATCTTCATCCCATTCGTCATCTTCATCCAATGGAATATTAAGATCTTGAGCTTGCTTGACTAGACCTCTGAACCTTCTCCCCATGTTAAGAATTTAGATTGGTTTCTTTGTCTTCTTCTTCTTCTCATTGACGAGTGCCTTCAGTTATTCTTTCCCCTTGGCTAAGTTTAGTAACATCTCTTGGAACTGAGCATTCTGAGCTTGAAGTTCTTTGATTGTCAGTTCGAGAGCCATTGCAGCTGAAATAGACAACAAGAAGATTAGAAACCTGTCTTGGAAACCTGTTATGCAATGATATCTATGGAATGTAGATGCATATGAAATGTTTTCAAGGACCTCATGGATTTAAATTTGTTAATAAAAAAGGAACAGAAACAAGATTACTATTAGTACGTTTTAATTATAACTGCCTCTTAGACTTACAATGAAAACAAAAAGGGTCACAAGGAAACAAACTATGACTCAAGTCTCCCATGGACGCCTCCTCTTTGTGTTGACTTATGCATTAAGACTCTGCTCTTCGTGAAGTCGTTTTATCAATTCTAGCACTTTCTTCTTACTAGCATAAAATCGAGTCTCGTGGGTGTCCATTTCTTCTTTCAGTTGAATCCAAGACTTCTGTAGCTCTTCAAGATCCGTAGGTATATCTAGATGAAAGATGGTATGAGGAATATCTCCTTCAATAGCAGGCTCCATAATCACTAGTAGGATAGAAGGATATGAAAGCATAAGATTTTGAGCATGAGATCGCACCCATTTAAGGCATGGCTCCAAAGGAATGGTGTTTTTGTGTCCCAAAGTATTACTATCAACCTTATTCACCATGTCCCATGCATGTATAAACCTTCACCGGTATCCTTAAGGATCATTCCCGTAATCGAATATAATACCCTAGATAAGCATATCACGAGGACCGTCTCTTCAAGCATAACCAACTTGACATAGATCTAGAGAATGGTTATAACTAATACCTCCCCTTATGCCAAGGAGTGGCACAATAGGGAATTCCCCATAACAGTCAATAATAGTGATGTCCTCCTGAGATCGGGAACACCAATAGATATCTGAATAAGAGAGTGACATTATCCTTTGAGACCACCTCAAACCTTGTTCATTCTTCATCACTGATCGGGGAAGGTGCAAAATAAACCATCTGGACAGTAAAGGTATGCAACACGTGAGAGTCCCTTGCTTCCTTATAATACGAGTGTGAAGAGAGTGCAGAATATCTCCAAGCAAAGTAGGCACATGATTATGAGTAAGAAATACTTTGATGGCATTCATATCTATGAGTTGGTCTGTGTGATCGATGGATCTGGAACTGACTGTTTAACGCTGGTTCGCGAAATATCGTGGAAGCAAGAGTCGCCACCGTCTTTTATTTTCTCCAACATGGACAGGACAAAAGCACAGTAAAATTCCTTATGAGATAGTTTCTCGGTTCGGGAGGTAGATTTATAGAAAGGGAAGGTGTTAGCACCCTTTCTATCCATGGTTATCCATGGGCTCTTAAATACTTGCTCATTTGTGTTTTCAAAAGTGTTTGTTTACTTTTCAAAGTGTGAGTGGGTTTGAAAAAGTTTCGTTTAAAGATTTTAGATCGACTCTTGTATCAGTCCTCAAGAGTGTTTGAAAAATTGTTTTGAAAGCTTTTTGAAAAGTGTCAGTGTGAAAAGATGTTTTGATTTGTTTTTGAATAGAGCAAGTATCCATGAGTCATCTACCTACCCTAAGGAATTAGACTGTGTAAATGTCCTTAAGGTAGTGCCATCCCACCATTGAGAGATAGGTAGCACCACCGTTGGAGGTGTTTGGGTCAATTCGTTTGTAGGGACGGTGTGGTCACCAGAGCAATAGTAGGACACCTTAGAAGCTACCCTTATGCCATTGATCCTTTTTTAATTCGAGGCAACTTTTCCGAGGTAACTTGTTTTGAGGCATATGGATCAACGGACATAAGGACTTACTAAAACGTCCTATACTCGACGACCACGTTTCGAAGGCAAGGCAACAGTGAGGCGTACCCTAAGAGTGGTGTGTGAATTTGTGTGTTGTTTCAGTTATGTTTTATCTTGTACATGTATCATGGTGATCTACGCTTGTTTTTAATTTAGACCGTATATTCTTTCATGCAATTAGAATTTAAAAGTGCTGAAATTTAAATGCGGAAAGTAAAATCCTACGCTATTACAAGGCGCGGGTCTATACATCGCCAAATTACAAAGACCCATTTTTAATAAAATGCGGAAAGTAAAACCTAGTTACTATTACATGGCTTGAACAGTTACATAATATTTACAAGAAAAATAAGAATAAATGCGCGAAAAGAATAGAAAATAGAACGTTCGAGGGCGTTGGACCCTTTTGGAATTAAATTGAATGAAAAGTTAATTAATTATTAAATTAAAGAAAAGAAATGTTTTTTTGATGGTTTTTGTATTTATGAAATAAAGAAAATTAAAATTCAAGAGAAAACCTAATTCTAAGTTGTTTTTAATTATTAAAGAAAAATATTAAAGTTTAACCTAATTTACTAAATATTTAATGTACATGTTTATTTACAAAATAAATTAGTAATTAATAATAATGATAATAAGAAAAAAATTATTTATTAAGAAAAGTGATAAAAAGTTAAAAAACCTAATTTCTACATATTTTAATTTATTGAGAAAAAGATTAAAATTTTAAAACCTAATTTACTAAACTAATTATTAAAGTTTATTTACAAAATAAATTAATAGTGAAATAATAATAATTAAATATATTTTAGTTTTCTGATTTTTTATCTTATGAAAATTAATTTATGAAATTAAAGAAAACAATTGAAAACAATTAAAAGAATAAAAAGGAAAATCAAATAAAAAAATAAAAATGTGCAAACCATGGGGGGTATTCAGACCCAAAGGGAGGTTTTTTGTGAGAAATCTGGCCCATTAGACAAAAACCCTTGTTTGACTTTCTGGCATCACGTGCGTGTTCATTGACTCCTGAGTACCGTGGTCTGCATTCTTTGACCATTGGATTGGGTTTCATGGCCATTTGTGTTCTGGCTGTTGGCCATTTGTATTCTGGCCTCAACGTTCCTTAATCTTCTCAGGATGTCTGTTTCGTCATGCATAAGTTGTTCTTTTGGCCATTTGGCTTTTGGCCATTTGGCTTTTGGCCTCAACGTTCCTTAATGAACCTGCATGAGATCCTGTCTAAATCTGCAGTGTTAAATCTCACGAACACATTAAATAAAATCATAAAATGCAAATAAAGCCAATATATGAAGAAATTTAATGTTTAGGCATAATATGGCATGTATGAATGATTATACCCTTTTGATCATGGAGATCAAATCAATCTTACCCTTACTGGAAAATTAGTGACCTGAATGCTTTTCTGCCCTTTGGATCATGGAGATCAAGCGAGCCTTACCCTTACCGAAGAAGTAGTGAGGTGTTGGTTTGTAACTGTGATGGCTTGTTTGTAGTGAGAGAGGGATTTGTAATAAGGATTTCAAGGTTTTAGGATTCTTGAAAGAATTTGATATTCTAACAGTGTTGTGGCAAGGTTTTTTTTCTCTTTTTTTCTCCTCCCTGGTTTGTGTGAAAAGAAGGTGATTATATAATGGAAATTAGGGTAAAGAAAATGGGCTTTGAATGTGCAATTGGGCCTCCAATATTCACTTGAATTCGTCACTTTCCAGGCTAAATCGCAGGGACTTAAGTGCAATTTTTGAAGTTGAAATATGAAAACAAAATGTAGCCGATATCGAGAACTAACTCCTGTCCGAAAATCGGCTCAATCGGATAAACAGTGAATTAATTATGAATTTTTGAAGTTTCAGCTCAGACAAACTTATTTTGGGCTCCAGTGTCGACTCTGACACGTTCTTCAATAAAAAACTGGTATTGATCGGTGCATAATTCGGTCTCGACTTTTGAAGCAAAGTTGTAGATCTATGAGTCAGGGACCTTGTGTAAAAATATGAGCCCAATCCGATAAAAATTGACCGAGTTATGAATTTTCGAAGTTTGGGCCCAGATGAAATAATATTCAGCATTCAGGATTTTCGGCGTGTCACGCACTCTGAGTAAAAAACGAAGGCCTTTTGAATACCGTTTGAACTCAATACATTCTGTGAAAATGTAGCCAACTCAATTTGTGAAATTTTGGCGCCGGAACCAGCTCGATACAATGAAAATCGACCAAGTTATAATTTTCTGAACATGACGCAAATAAACTTCTGTCACAAATTTTCTGTATGAAAATACTTGATAAATCCACATTTTTGAAGACCTTCTGATCGAAATTGGCTTCCAGCCGTGAGAGATGAAAACGTAGATAATGTCAAGACGAAATTTTGGCCACCAGAACGGGTTCAAAATGAGCCACGATCTTCAAGTTATGAATTTTTTAGCGCGTAAAAACTGCACTTTCAGCACACTTTTTCACCATATTTCTTTGAGAAAACTCACACATTCGGATACCTTCTTTAAAGAATTGACTCTTGAGCCGAACCTGAATTTGAGAATACGTTATCAGAGATATCTTGGTGAAAGAACACCTGAATATGACACGCCGGGTTGGACTTGTGAATTTTTCTTGAAATGTTTTGAGAAATATGGGAGGGCAAATTTTGGGGTACAACAGTTGCCCCTGTTCAATCTTCGTAAACCTGAGGATATAGATTGGCTTGCGTGCCTTTCGTGATCCGAAGGTGGAAGATGATTGAACACTAGAGTGCCCAGAAATTTGCACTCACATAGTAGAATGTCAGCAGTCTGATGCAGGGAATGGGCTTACAGATGCCATTTGGAGACTGTAGGTATGTGGAGATGGGCTTATAGATGCCATCTGGAAGTATGATAGTACCTTGTCGGGAATGGGCTTGTAGACGCCACCTAGGTGTCGATCGCGTAAGAGATTCCTTAGCGAGAACTTGCGTACCTGAGAAAGAAAAATAATTACCTGGCCTGTTACAGGAGTTGATCTTCAAACTCTTTACGTAGATGTGCCCTGGCTGGATACAGGAATCGAATCTTTAAACTCTTCAGACGTGCCCTGGAAGGATACAGGAATCGAGTCCGGAGAATATTAGTCGTCAACAGATACACCCTGGCAAGATACAGGAATCGGATCTTCGAACTCTTCAGACGTGCCCTGGCCGGATACAGGAATCGAGTCTGGAATTCAGAAAGGTTGGTGAGTTGTCTCTACTGACAGGTTATTTCCATGGACGGGTGGTCTTTATCGACAGGTGTCTATAACGACGAGTGTCTATAACGACGAGTGTCTATAACGACGAGTGTCTATAACGACGAGTGTCTATAAGGACGAGTGTCTATGACGACGAGTGTCTATAACGACGAGTGTCTATAACGACGAGTGTCTATAACGACGAGTGTCTATAACGACGAGTGTCTATAAAGACGAGTGTCTATAACGACGAGTGTCTATAACGAAGAGTGTCTATAACGACGAGTGTCTATAACGACGAGTGTCTATAACGACGAGTGTCTATAATGACGAGTGTCTATAACGACGAGTGTCTATAACGACGAGTGTCTATGACGACGAGTGTCTATGACGACGGGTGTCTATAACGACGGGTGTCTATAACGACGAGTGTTTATAACGATGAGTGTCTATAACGACGAGTGTCTATAACTACGAGTGTCTATAACGACGAGTGTCTATAACGACGAGTGTCTATAACGACGAGTGTCTATAACGACGAGTGTCTATAACAACGAGTGTCTATAACAACGAGTGTCTATAACGACGAGTGTCTATGACGATGCGTGTCTATGACGATGCGTGTCTATAACGACGAGTGTCTATAACGACGAGTGTCTATAACGACGAGTGTCTATAACGACGAGTGTCTGTAATGACGAGTGTCTATAACGACGAGTTGGATCAGAGAAATCTTTCGGCATTGATTTAACTGGATTTGTATTCTTTGACTGGGTTGGTCTCTTTTGACTGTATTCGTCTACATAGATGATCTTTTAACTGAATCCTTCCTGAAAGGTAAAGGTCAGTCATGTGCAATGCATGATATGGATCAAGCAATAATATTTTTCAACACATGAGATTGTATGATATGATGCGTATATGCATGTATCATGATGTATAACAATGTGATGTTTATGAATGTATCTGCGTCTAGGAAAATAGATCCTTGACGGATGCCGGGAAGTCAAATCTTGGGCTGATGTTGAAGAGTGAGATTCTTCGTTTCCGTTGGGGATGATGATTGCAAGAATACCGGTCGGAGAAGATAACTCCGTTGGGGAATAAACTTGGCGAAGAGATTACTCTGCGGGGAATTACTCTGTGGGAAGAGATACTTCGCTGAGATTTGATGATAACTCCGTTGGGGATTTCGTTGTTGTGCTCTGTTGGAAATGAAGGTATCTTGGTCGCATTCTTCAGTTGAACTTACCTTGGCACTTCGGTGGACAGGGCAACCGGATCATTTAGACAACTCATTATTGCCCCAGTTTCTGTTGGAGAAGAAGGTACCTGTGAAGGTGTTTGATGACTGCCAATTGACAAATCTTCTTCTGGTAGGCAAGTGACGAGATGACAGGACATAGTCGTACGCTTTGATCCCTAACTTTTTCCTGGACCGCCCTTTCGGGTTTTCAGTCCACCGGGATACCCATTTTTGCCCAAGCCGTCTTTTCAGGTTTTCGACTTGCCGGGTATACATATTTTTTCCATTTCATCCCTCATTTTTGCCCGAACCCTTTTGGTTCGCCGGGAAGCCCTTATTTTTGCCTAGGTGTGTCAACCTAGCGGGTCTTTGATTACGCGTAGTATTTTTTCCGACTATGTCCATGCTCTCAGGATGTAGGGAGGTGCCCCTGTTATTGTGTTGCCACGCTACCAGAAGATGTTTGGTCATGCAAGATTTGTTGTTGGGAATTCATGTCCAATGCCCCCAGTGGCTCAGGCGGAGGTTTGCTCCTGGCTGTTTGGCATCTTCAGAGATTCCTTGAATCTTGACTGGACTTCCCCATATGATGGACAATGATCAGGCCATGCCCCTTAATTGGAGGTGCTTTTGTTCATTAGGCATTCGTCGTGCGAATTTCTATGCTGTTCAAACAAAAAGTCATATGCAAACAAAGTTATGTTAAAAATGCAAAGCTTATGTCTGTCTTGAAGTTTTTGAAAAATGCATTTTTCAGTAAAACCAGCAAATTTTGTAAAATGTGATGTCAACTCAATATTTTATAGCAAGCCTTAAGGAGTCAGGATACCTTTGGTAACAGTATGCTTTCGAACTAACCCATGTTTCAGCTAGGACTTTTAAGGGTTGTAGCGTGGCCTGGTTCACGGTTTAAGAAACAAAGGATAAAGACTCAAATTATTTGTACCCACCCGCTCTTCGTGATGTTCTTCAAACCTAAACTCAGCTGATCGTGCGTTAGACCTTGTTTGAGTCTTTGCTCTGAAATTCCAGTGATGGTTCGGATGTTGAACGTTTATTTGAATAGGCAGTCATTTTTGTTTGGTTTAGGGTTTGTAAGACCTCTTTCTTTTTCTTTCATTATCCCTGTTTTTTGCCTGAACTGTTTCTTTTTGGAATTACAGTCAGCGGGATGCCCCAGTTTTGTAAGTCTCCTTCATAGTTTTTGACTTAATGGGTTTTTATTTTGAGAAGTAATGACTGCCTGTCTGTATGATTGTTCGGAACCATCACTGTCTTTTGTTTTGTAAGGACCTCTTTGGTTCCATTCGTTATGCACTTGGATCAACTGAGAGACTACCCTGCCCCAGGTTATGATTAAGGGTTTTAAATTTCGAAAAGAAAAACTCCTACTTCTTTGGCTCAGAGGGGTTGACGAGGGATTATCTTCCTTATAACTCCAGTGTTTAGGAATTGAAACAATGCCTGTACCTCATCAGCGGGGTCTGTTCAAAAGCATACTGTAAAGATCGTGGTATCGTTTTCGTCATCCTCCCTCAAGAGGCTTAGAATTTTCAATCAAGAGTTTGATCATCACAAAAATATGAAAACAGTTTGCATATAGTGAATACGAAATAATTACTTCAAAACAGACATGTGTAATGCATTAATGAAATAACCAAGTTTGACATGAAATAAAATGTTTGAACAACCAAAGAAAATTACAATCTGAACATTCAAATGAACAAAAGTTTCCAATCCTAGCCATGTTTTGACAAGAGAGCAGTGGTCACATTCGGAGTCTCTGGAGAGTCGAACTGGACTTCCTTCGCGTCGATCAGATCCCGGACCTTGTTTCTCAAAGTCCAACAATCATCTGTAGCATGCCCCGGGCTGTCAGAATGATAAGCGCAGCGAACGTTGGGGTTATACCTTGAAGGCGTCCTGTTGGGATTCTTTGGAGGGTCCATGAGAGTTACCAACTTGGTTTCCAGCAACTGTGGCAATATCTGTGACAAGGTCATGCCGAGGGGAGTGAATTGCATTTTGGGTCTCTCTTGCCTTTGCTGATTGTGACGCTGAGGAGCGCCAGTCGGTTTTGCAATAACCACCGCATTGACATCTTGGCGGTGTTCGGACCTATTCTGCCCTTTTAAGCCATAGACAGCACTAGATTCTCTCTTGGATGGTTTCTTCTCAGTGTTAGAGGAGTCACCATTCTGTATTTTCCCCGACTTGATGCCAGCTTCTATTCTTTCCCCGGTCAAGATCAGATCTGTAAACCCAGCAGCAGAATTCCCAATCAGGTGGTTGAAGAATGGACCAGACAGGGTCCTCAAGAACATGTCGACGAGCTCGCGGTCAGTCAGAGGTGGTTGTACCCTTCCAGCAAGGTCCCTCCATTTTTTAGCATATTCTTTGAAACCTTCATCTGCACCCATAGACATTCCCTGAAGCTGAGTGCGCGTGGGAGCAAGGTTGGTATTGTACTAGTACTGCTTGTAGAATGCAGTGGCCAAATCCTCCCAGCTGCGGGTGTTAGCTCCATTCAGTTGGTAGAACCAGTCGAGTTGGGTTCCAGACAGACTATCCTGAAAGAAGTGAATCCATAAATTCTTGTCAGCCGTGTAGGGCTGGATCCTCCTTGTGTAAGACTTGAGATGCAGCTTAGGACAGGATGCCCCGTCGTACTTTGCAAAGGAAGGTGCCTTGAACTTGTGCGGGATTACTACCCCAGAAGAAAGACCTAGATCCTCGAAGTCCAGGTCGGGCACTTTTTGTATCTCCATGGTACTTAGCCGGTCTTCCAACTGTTTATACCTGTCCTCAGCTGGAGGGTACTGCTCATCATTGTAATCGATCTCGTTGTCGGAGACCATTGGACTAGGAACCTCCCTTTCTTGGGGACTGTCTTTCCCAACAGATGGGGTAGTCTGCTCAACTTCATTTCATGATCCATTCCCAGATTTGCGTCTAGGGTTGAACAACACCGTCCTCTTCTTCTTCTTTTTCGAAAGCAGGGTCTTCAGATCTTGTTGCCCCTGGGCCAAACTCATGATCAGCTCTTGGAACTGGGCGTTTTGAGCCTGGAGAGCCTTGATGGATTGCTCAGTAGATGTTTCCGGATTCATGATGAGACTGCTGAAATAAACAGAAAAGAAGGTAAGCAACCTGTAGAAAAAAGGGTACCTGTTATGCAATGATGTGTATGTATGCATGCGATGTTTTCAAGGATCTCGCGGGGTAAACAAGAAAATTTGTTAAAATTAGAATCTGGTATCTTGATTGAAGTAACTTCGTGTTGTAGAGAGTCCTTCTTCAAGGGTCAAAGGCTCACCATATCCAGTGGGTCATAGCCCCTGACAACCTTGGCTAGAGGAAAATAAATCCCCTTTGCCCCTTGCCAGACATTTTGGTTCATCATGACTTGCATCACAAGCCCTTGAGATCCTTGAAATGGGTTAGTCCTTATGCGGGATGCATGCAATGGTATGATGTTATGCTATGCATGGGGTAATGTAGGTAAACCCTGTTATGAGTCCCAATTAAGGACTGTAAACAAAACCTGCAAGAAACTCAAGTGTCAGATAACAAGCATGCAAATAGTCAAGTTTGAAAGCACACAAGTCACACAAGACAACCCTTAGAGTTTAGGCCAACATGAAGTTTGGGGTACTACCCTCTTGAAGTTGGTGGGCTCAAAACCTGTCCTATCGGAAGTAACCGGGTTCTAAGGGTCCCAATATCATTGGATTGCTTTCATTGTTCATCGTTTCGATTTAGCCACTGAACTGGCGACCAAAATATTCCAAGAAGACAACCCTCAATTGAGTGTAGTATCGAGTATCAACCAGCCTCGGACTGCACCAAAGTCAGTTATCTCACTACCCTAAAGAGGCCAAGATGGTTCAATTAAGGTTCCTAAGGTCAGTTGATGTTTCACGACACCACGCGGCGGCCCCGTACTCTCCTTGACTGAACTCAAGGGTTACCGGTACACACCAAAGTGCCACATCAACGTAGCGGACTGCTTCAACCATGTCGGTATACCCCGCACAGTTCCCTCACAGTCTTGTTGCTACTTTCTAAGAAGGTATCCCCCAGATCCGGGTTAGGATCTATAGAACTCCCAAGACAGGCCCACAATTTAAAGCAAACAATTCAGACAATTGAAAACACAAGTGATCTTAGTCCTAAGGTACACCTCACTTTAAAATAAATCCCCAGCAGAGTCGCCAGTTCTGTGATCGATGGATCTGGAACTGACTGTTTAACGCTGGTTCGCGAAATGTCGCGGAAGCAAGAGTCGCCACCGTCTTTTATTTTCTCCAACATGGACAGGACAAAAGCACAACAAAATTCCTTATGAGATAGTTTCTCGGTTCGGGAGGTAGATTTATAGAAAGGGAAGGTGTTAGCACCCTTTCTATCCATGGTTATCCATGGGCTCTTAAATACTTGCTCATTTGTGTTTTCAAAAGTGTTTGTTTACTTTTCAAAGTGTGAGTGGGTTTGAAAAAGTTTCGTTTAAAGATTTCAGATCGACTCTTGTATCAGTCCTCAAGAGTGTTTGAAAAATTGTTTTGAAAGCTTTTTGAAAAGTGTCAGTGTGAAAAGATGTTTTGATTTGTTTTTGAATATAGCAAGTATCCATGAGTCATCTACCTACCCTAAGGAATTAGGCTGTGTAAATGTCCTTAAGGTAGTGCCATCCCACCATTGAGAGATAGGTAGCACCACCGTTGGAGGTGTTCGGGTCAATTCGTTTGTAGGGACGGTGTGGTCACCAGAGCAACAGTAGGACACCTTAGAAGCTACCCTTATGCCATTGATCCTTTTTTAATTCGAGGCAACTTTTCCGAGGCAACTTGTTTTGAGGCATATGGATCAACGGACATAAGGACTTACTAAAACGTCCTATACTCGACGACCACGTTTCGAAGGCAAGGCAACAGTGAGGCGTACCCTAAGAGTGGTGTGTGAATTTGTGTGTTGTTTCAGTTATGTTTTATCTTGTACATGTATCATGGTGATCTACGCTTGTTTTTAATTTAGGCCGTATATTCTTTCATGCAATTAGAATTTAAAAGTGCTGAAATTTAAATGCGGAAAGTAAAATCCTACGCTATTACAAGGCGCGGGTCTATACATCACCAAATTACAAAGACCCATTTTTAATAAAATGCGAAAAGTAAAACCTAGTTACTATTACATGGCTTGAACAGTTACATAATATTTACAAGAAAAATAAGAATAAATGCGCGAAAAGAATAGAAAATAGAACGTTCGAGGGCGTTGGACCCTTTTGGAATTAAATTGAATGAAAAGTTAATTAATTATTAAATTAAAGAAAAGAAATGTTTTTTTGATGGTTTTTGTATTTATGAAATAAAGAAAATTAAAATTCAAGAGAAAACCTAATTCTAAGTTGTTTTTAATTATTAAAGAAAAATATTAAAGTTTAACCTAATTTACTAAATATTTAATGTACATGTTTATTTACAAAATAAATTAGTAATTAATAATAATGATAATAAGAAAAAAATTATTTATTAAGAAAAGTGATAAAAAGTTAAAAAACCTAATTTCTACATATTTTAATTTATTGAGAAAAAGATTAAAGTTTTAAAACCTAATTTACTAAACTAATTATTAAAGTTTATTTACAAAATAAATTAATAGTGAAATAATAATAATTAAATATATTTTAGTTTTCTGATTTTTTATCTTATGAAAATTAATTTATGAAATTAAAGAAAACAATTGAAAACAATTAAAAGAATAAAAAGGAAAATCAAATAAAAAAATAAAAATGTGCAAACCATGGGGGGTATTCAGACCCAAAGGGAGGTTTTTTGTGAGAAATCTGGCCCATTAGACAAAAAGCCTTGTTTGACTTTCTGGCATCACGTGCGTGTTCATTGACTCCTGAGTACCGTGGTCTGCATTCTTTGACCATTAGATTGGGTTTCATGGCCATTTGTGTTCTGGCTGTTGGCCATTTGTGTTCTGGCCTCAACGTTCCTTAATCTTCTCAGGATGTCTGTCTCGTCATGCATAAGTTGTTCTTTTGGCCATTTGGCTTTTGGCTTTTGGCCATTTGGCTTTTGGCCTCAACGTTCCTTAATGAACCTGCATGGAATCCTGTCTAAATCTGCAGTGTTAAATCTCACGAACACATTAAATAAAATCATAAAATGCAAATAAAGCCAATATATGAAGAAATTTAATGTTTAGGCACAATATGGCATGTATGAATGATTATACCCTTTTGATCATGGAGATCAAATCAATCTTACCCTTACTTGAAAATTAGTGACCTGAATGCTTTTCTGCCCTTTGGATCATGGAGATCAAGCCAGCCTTACCCTTACCGAAGAAGTAGTGAGGTGTTGGTTTGTAACTGTGATGGCTTGTTTGTAGTGAGAGAGGGATTTGTAATAAGGATTTCAAGGTTTTAGGATTCTTGAAAGAATTTGATATTCTAACAGTGTTGTGGCAAGGTTTTTTTTCTCTTTTTTTCTCCTCCCTGGTTTGTGTGAAAAGAAGGTGATTATATAATGGAAATTAGGGTAAAGAAAATGGGCTTTGAATGTGCAATTGGGCCTCCAATATTCACTTGAATTCGTCACTTTCCAGGTTAAATCGCAGGGACTTAAGTGCAATTTTTGAAGTTGAAATGTGAAAACAAAATGTAGCCGATATCGAGAACTAACTCCTGTCCAAAAATCGGCTCAATCGGATAAACTGTGAATTAGATATGAATTTTTGAAGTTTCAGCTCAGACAAACTTATTTTGGGCTCCAGTGTCGACTCTGACACATTCTTCAATAAAAAACTGGTATTGATCGGTGCATAATTCGGTCTCGACTTTTGAAGAAAAGTTGTAGATCTATGAGTCATGGACCTTGTGTAAAAATATGAGCCCAATCCGATAAAAATTGACCGAGTTATGAATTTTCGAAGTTTGGGCCCAGATGAAATAATATTCAGCATTCAGGATTTTCGGCATGTCACGCAATCTGAGTAAAAAACGAAGGCCTTTTGAATACCGTTTGAACTCAATACCTTCTGTGAAAATGTAACCAACTCAATTTGTGAAATATTGGCTCCGGAACCAGCTCGATACGATGAAAATCGACCAAGTTATGATTTTCTGAACATGACGCAAATAAACTTGTCACAAATTTTCTGTATGAAAATACTTGATAAATCCACATTTTTGAAGACCTTCTGATCGAAATTGGCTTCCAGCCGTGAGAGATGAAAACATAGATAATGTTAAGACGGAATTTTGGCCACCGGAACGGGTTCAAAACGAGCCACGATCTTCAAGTTATGAATTTTTTAGCGCGTAAAAACTGCACTTTCAGCACACTTTTTCACCATATTTCTTTGAGAAAACTCACACATTCGGATACCTTCTTTAAAGAATTGACTCTTGAGCCGAACCTGAATTTGAGAATACGTTATCAGAGATATCTTGGTGAAAGAACACCTGAATATGACGCGCCGGGTTGGACTTGTGAATTTTTCTTGAAATGTTTTGAGAAATATGGGAGGGCAAATTTTGGGGTACAACAGTCTGTATTAGGGAATAGTACCAAACCATAGATCAACAAATCCAAAAGCATGAAAACTCATAGCATCTAGAAACAATTAAGCCTTCTCTATCATAAATTTAGCAAGAAGACCTTTAATTCCACTTTTTGTTTCCTAATTAGATACAATGCCCGATTGCTTCAGATGTGGGGCTGCTGCAATGTCTTCAGGTTTTGGAGATTTCTCTAAACCGGTGAAGGGTACCTGATTAAGAATAGATACTCCAAGTAGCTTAGAGAACTCTTCCATTGTGGATAACAACTAATTATCCAGGAAGGTAAAACAGTGATGCTTAGGATCAAAGAACTGGAACAGAACACTCATCATGTCTTCTTTAAAACCTGAGGTGACCAAATTGATTAGATAACCATGCCTCTTGGTGAATTTAGAGCTTTTAGGAACCTTTGAGACTAACTCCTTAAGCTTGGAAGAGATCCTTACAAAGTTGATTCAGATAGTATTTCTGCGAGCGAAGGCCATAACCTGCAACAAGGAACAAAGATAAATCCCTAGATCCTTGAAATGGTTAGTGAAAATGTTATGTTATGATGATATGATGTTATGATGTTATGTTCATGTTAAATAATTAGAAAACACAAACAAGTCAAATAAGAGCCTTAGATTTAAAGGCTTGCATGAAATCCGTAGGTAAATACCTTTCCCCACTGAAGTTAAGTAGACTCAACCTGTCTTAGAATAGTAACCGAATTCTAAGAATCTCAATATCAGGGATCTTTCTCGCAGGCTTTATTTTAGCACCACAACCGACTTTCCACCAAAACATCCCGAAATTCGAATCTCAATGAGCGTAGCCTCGAGTATCAACCAACTTTGTACTGCAACAAAGCCGGATACCTCACTACTTTCTAATGGCTAATATGGGTCAATTAAGGTTCTAAAAGTAAGTTAGTGTTAACAACACCATACAGAAGCCTAATGTTATCCTCGACTGACTCAAGGAACATTAGTACAAATCAAAGTATCACACTAACTGTAGCTATCATGTTAACCATATCGGTCTACGCCATACAGTCTTTATGATATATTGCTACTTACCTAAGGAATCACTAGATCCGGGTGTATGATCTTTTATAAAAGCAATAATACCCAAGCATGAACCCTTAAAGTATAGCAAACAATTCAAACAATTAAAGCAAGTAAAATTGGTCTAAACTCTAAGGTAACCCCGTTTTTTAAATAGTTCTCCCCGGCAGAGTTGCCAGTTCTGTAATACGGTGTGTTGTACCCCAAAATTTTCCCTCTCATTTTATCAAGATTTCTCCTCACAAGACTCTTTGGACTCAAGACCAGATTAGGGTTTGCTCAACTCAAGACATCTCCTTGCACCGATGACCTGAAATTAGGGTTTGAGTTTGCACAAGGATTTTTGGACTTTCAATGCTTAATATGACTTTCATGCTTCATGTTGGACTTATAAGATTTCCCATACCAAGTTTCAAGCTTTGAATCAAATTTTTGCCCAATCAATTGGGCAGTTGACCTAAAAATGAGTTGTATTGGGGAAAAAAGTCAACTGTGGCCAATTTACAGTCAAACCTCATAATTTTTTATCCACATCAACATTATAGACTCATATGAACCATTTGATCATGTTTGAACCACAACACCTCAAGAAATTTGATCGGATCATCAAAAGGGTAAAATGGTCATTTTTAGCGTTTTGACTGTAGAAGGGCAATTTCTGATTTTTCACCTAGACAATGGCAAATTGGGTTCAAGCATGGTTTCAAGGACTCAATGGAATCATCTTGACCTAATCACAAGATTCAAAAGATCTCAAAAGCATTGGATTGACAGATGAATTTTCCAGTCAACTGATCTAAAATCAATTGTACACTGAAAAGTCAAACTTTGACTTTTTGGTCAAAATCCAGTGCCAAGGGTCATTTTTCATCAAGATGTGTAAAAACATGAAACTTGTTCACCAAGAAACCTAATTTTGAAAATTAGGGTTTAAAATGGAAAATTTTCATAACTTAGAAATTTTCCAAGTTATGAAAATTTCTTATTTTTCCCCAAATTTTCCCAACTTTTTCTCCATGATGCAATTGGATTCAAAGAAAACTTCAAACACTAAAGTTGTAGTCCTACACAAAATATATAACTTTTATTCATAAATTTTTCCCAAAATATGCTTGGATCTCAAGTTATGATTTTGTGAATAAGGGTCCAAAAACTTTCTAACTTAGTGAAATTTTGCCCTAATTTAGGCAGGATTTTGACCTATCTTCATGGAAACTTTTCACCTAGTTCCAAGTGGAATCTCAAAATTCATTTCAAATATGGATTGCAGAGCATGTTACAAGCTTTCCAAAATGTCCAAGAACTCTACAAGATCATTCATGGTTAGGGAGAATCGAAAGTTTGAAATTGGCAAATCATCACTTTTATCCAAGGCATTTTACACCATGCTACAAGTTGCAAAATCTGTCCAAACCTTGCTTGTACTTGGTTTACAGGTCTTAAACCTTCCTACACTCATAAATTAAATGCAAACACATTGGATTAAGGCATTGTTCTGATCTATAAAGCATTATACAAAGGATTAATCCATTTTTGGCAAAAAGGCAACAATGCCATTTACATAAAGCATACTTTATGTCAAATTGTATTTCTTGAGCCATGGACCAAAGTTCTTGCAGAAAACAACATCCAAAAACTTAGGGAAAGGTAAACCAACTATGTGCATGCTTGGAGCTAGCCTGTACAGGCCATAGCATTGTCAATTCCACCTTTTACTTCAAAAACAAGTAATTATGCAAAAGGTCAACAACTTTGTAATCTGATATAACCAAGTGTTGTATTCATTTCAAACAAGTTTTACACATTGCCTAAGGTCAGAAACACGAGCCATAAGCCTCTCAAACACCCTCTAACATCAAAACACTAAGTTCTTGTCAAAACAGGACAGGTTCTGCAGATTGACTTCCAAAACAAAATCCACTCGTGCGTTTTGCTTGCAACAAGTTCCAACACACTCCATACAACATACCTAAACTATCCCAACCATTCCCAAGCCACTGTAACTCCATTTACACACTTCACCATTTTCAAATTCTGAGTTTGCAGGTTGAGTTTTACAAGAAGTTTCAGACTATTTCAAAGCAAGCCAACATTGGGAAAGGTTAAGGGAACATCAAGCAAGCTCAAAAGAACCTCAGGCCTCACTGAAAGTTGCTGCATTGCCATATTCGAACTTGACTGAAACAGGTATTTCTTAAACTTCTATCTCCTCATTTAGGAATCATTAGGCTTAGGGTTGTGAAGCAAAAATGTAGTCCTCATTGTCCTTGAGCTATAGATATGCATAAAATTCAGTTATGTTAACTGAACTAGGAGTATTTGATAGTTGAACTTTCTGAAAAAACTAGGTCAAGATTTAGGGCCAATGAAATTCTCTCTGGTCTTTGAGAGTTAGATTAAGTTTTTTACATGGTTAGAATTGTGTGATCAAGAGGTATAACTTTCATGTTGCAAGTTTTTGTTTTTGAGCACGTATGCAGGAGTTCCAGATTTGAACATGGCGCGTGTTTACTTCTGTCTCAAGGACAGGGATGAAGGCAACTTGGGTTGGGCTTGGATTATTCTGACTATTTGCACCCCTTAGCTTGCTTTCTGCACCCCCTGGCCCATTTCTCTTATTTTTTATATTTTCTCATTTATTTTACATTTTCTGACTTTTATTTATTTTTCTAAACATTAAAAATTACCAAAAATATTTTCTTAAATTTTCACATTTTATTTTATTTTATTTTATTTTAGTTTTGGCATAATATTTAGTTTATTAGGTTTAATATATTTATTTTCTTAAATAAAAACTTATAATTAATACAAAAATATTATTTATTTTTATTTTTATTTATTTATACATATAAAATAATATTGTCATACATATTTTATTTTTTAACATTTTTGTATATATTTTATTTTATTGTACATAAAAAAATGAATAAATAAATATTTAGAATATATATTTTCTTAAAACAAAGCTAGGGTTTCCACCCTTTCCAAAAAATAACCATTAATATTTTTAATATTTTTAGTACATTAAATAATTTATTTTACATACATAAAATAAATCCAATTTTTTTTTTACATATTCATATTTAATTGCATATTTAAATATTGTCAATTTATTATTTGTACAATGAATTCAATATGGTTGTAATAGTTGATTTAGGGTTTTATTTTTTGTGCAAATATCCCCATATTCAAACTTGTATCCCCCACCTCATATCAATGTTGTAATAGTCTTATATTTACTTTTATGCATTTTATAGCTTTCAAATATGCCATGATAGAAAGATTAGGGTTTGTATGATAACCAAAAATCAAAACAAATAGCATGACTAAACACAAGACAAAAATGCATGAAAAATGACAACACAATGCACACAAGCACCCCTAGGGTTTCATCCACTTGTTGCCTTAAAAATGGCCATGGTATGCATGCTAGGTATCTTAGAAAAACAAATCAAAAACAAAAGATCATAGTCCCTCGATGACGCTATCTTGGTTGCCTATATAAAAATGATCTAGTCCCTCAAAAACTTGCTAAGATACTTAGCACAATTGCTATTATGGTCATACGATGACCCACGCCCGTCCCGTTTAACATCCAAACACAAGGTTGTTTACCAAATACAATGGTAAAACAACAATGTCAAAGGGTTAAAAATGTGTAGGAAAGATCTTTGAGTTAGGGTAGACAACTCCTAGTTACTTGATCAAACTTGGAAACCATCCTTGCTATTTTCAAACATTCACACAATTTCAAAACATTTCCCAAAACAAACTTACAATTATTGAAACATTTTTCAAAAGACAAACACCTTTGTATACATTCAAACAAGAATAATTACAAAGGTTGCCTAGACAAAGGCCTCTTTTCAAAATATTTTCAAAACCACACACAAAAGCACCATTTCAAACAATTGAAAAGCAAAAGCAAGTGATCTAAACAAGTAACTAAGAGCCCATGGAAAACCATGGATGAAAAGGGTGATAACACCTTCCCTTTTCATAATCTACCCCCCTAACCCAAGAAAACATCTCAAAGGTCTTTCCTGTGCTTTTTGACCTTTCCTTTGGATAAAATAAAAAGTCGGTGGCGACTCTTGCTAAACCGAAACATTTGCGAACACAAACGCAAAACCTCAAGTCAGTTCTCCCACCGTATCACAGAACTGGAGACTCTGCTGGGGACAATCTAAAAGTGGGGTTACCTTAGGGTTTATATCACCTTTACATGCTTATCTTGCTTGCCTTGATTGATTTACATTTGGTTCTATTGTTTGGGTTTGAATCCTCTACCCGGATTTGGGAAACATTCATAGGTAAATAGCAATACGTTGTGGAAACTGTGCGTGGTATACCGACATGGTTGAAGCAATAGTTATATTAGTGCGACATATTTGTGGGTACCGGTAGACTTTGAGTCAATCAAAGAGAATACGGGGCCGCTGAGTGATGTCATGAAGCACTAATGGACTTTTAGAACCTTTACTTGACCAACTTGGCCTTTTTAGGGGTAGTGAGATGACCGGCTTTGGTGCAGTATGAAGTTGGTAGATACTTGATATCTCACTCATTGAGGGTTGTTTTCTTAGAATATTTTGGTCGCCAGTAAAGTGGATAAACTGAAATAATGAACACAGAAAATAATCCAGTGATATTGAGCTCCTTAGAACCCGATTACTATTTCTAGGACATGTTGAGCCAATTAAACTTCAAGAGGGTACTTACCTATGAAACCCCATGCAAGCCTGAAACTAGGAACTTGTGTGATTTGTTTGTACATATATACTTGTGCATAACATCATGGACATCATGAAGCATCATATGCATCCACTAACCATTTCAAGGATTTGGATCTTCATCTTTGTTCCTGTTTTGTAGGTAATGGATTCACTTCGCAGAAAAACTATCCAAGTCAACCTTGTGAGGATCCCTCCTCAACTCAAGGAGCTTATTTCCAAGATTCCAGAGTGTTCTCCATTCACCTAAAGACATGGTCGACTTCTCAACTTGGTCAACTCCAACACAGAGGAAGACATGGTGAAAGTTATCTTCCAGTTCTTTGACCCCCTACATCACTGCTTCACATTTCCTGATTACCAGCTGGTGCCTACTTTAGAGGAATTTTCTCAACTCCTGAGGATTCCTATTCTCCATCAACTACCCTACAACGGTACGGAAAGAGATCCAAAGCCTGGAGATGTTGCTCAAGCCCTACACTTGCAACCATCTGATGTCATAGGCCATTGGAAGACTAGAAGTGGTGTCAAGGGTTTCTTGGCAAAGTTCCTGTTTAAGAAGGCCCAAGACTGTTGGAATTCTCTAGACCTGCAAGCTTTTGAGGAGATAGTGGCTCTTCTCATCTATGGGTTGGTCTTGTTCCCAAACCCTGACCAGCTTATAGATGTCAATGCTGTCAAAATCTTCATAGCTCACAACCCAATGCCTACATTTCTTGGGGATATCCTCCACTCATTTCACACACGAACAATGAGGAAAAGAGGTGTTCTCATGTGCTGTACTCCTCTTCTAGCAAGGTGGTTTATTTCTCACCTTCCCCAATCAGTCTTGAAGAATGAGCAAGGTTTAAGGTGGTCACAACGGTTGATGACCCTCACACATTCAGATGTTCATTGGTGTTCTCGATCCAGAGAAAAAGTTATCATCATTGATCGTTGTGGGGAATTCCCTAATGTCCCTCGACTAGGCATTAAGGGAGGCATTACCTACAACCCTTGCTTGGCTCTGAGACAGTTTGGGTACGCCCGAAGGGATGACCCTCATGACATGCTGATTCCAGGCTTGGTTTTTGACTTCGACAACGACGATCAAGGACTTCGACAAAGGTTCATTCGAGCTTGGAGGATGCCCAACAAGGTGGACAGTAAGACCTTGGGACACAATAATTTCATCCCCCTTGAGCCTTACCTCAAGTGGGTACGAACCCGCGCCCAGAGTCTTATGATGCCTTACCCCTACATTCTCCCTGTGATCAAAGAGCCTGTTATGGAAGGAGAGGTTCCATACACCCTCCTACATCCTGACATGCCAACATCACTTGAAGATTTGCAAAGGAGTTGGATACAGCTCAAGGGAGAACGCGATACTTTTGAAGCCCAATTCTACGCCAATGTGAAGAAGGTGTTGGAACTTACTCGTCAACTTCACGAAGAGCAGACTCTCAACACCTACATCGCACCAAAGAGGATGCGCAACGTCTTTTTACATTAGAATTTTGTATTATTTTGCCCATGGGGCATTGATGTACTAACAAATTCTATCTTATTAATATGACGTGTATTATTTTTGTTTACAACAAATTTGAATTTCTGAATCCTTGAATGCATATCATTCATCATATGCATAAACAGGTCTTCACACCAGGTTTCCTTATCTCTCTGCTGTTTATTTCAGAAAGATGGATATTGAGCAGACGGTTAAAAATTTGCAAGTGCAGAATTCACAGTTCCAGCAGCTACTCATGCCCTTGGCAAAGGGTTAGGATGAGCTCAAGACTTTGCTAGAAAAGGAAAAGGAGAAAAAGAAAAAGAAAAGAGTTGGTGTGGCTACTTTGGGTAGAAGATTTGAAGGCCAAGCTAGAAGGGTCCTGGATTTCCCCTCAACATCTGATGAAGGGGTAGGAAAAGGAAAGGGAGCTGCAGTGCCCTCTGAGTCTGAGGAAGAAGAAGAAGAAGAGGATGAAGATTATTATGAATAGCAGTACCCTCCTGCAGATGAAAAATACAAGAACTTGGAAGAACGTATGGCAGCTATGGAGGTACAGAGAGTGCCCGAGCTGGATTTCGAAGAGTTAGGGTTGGTTTCTGGGATTGTCATTCCCCCTAAGTTTAAAGTGCCTCTTTTTGCTAAATACGATGGTTTGTCTTGTCCCAAGATGCACCTACGATCTTACGTCAGAAAAATTCAACCGCATTCTTCTCACAAGGACTTATGGGTTCATTTCTTCCAGGACAGTCTTTCAGGGACGCAGTTAAATTGGTTCTACCAGCTAGAGAGGTCTGATGTGCACAGTTAGGAGGATTTGGCTGCTTCCTTCTGCAGACAATATCAATATAATGTGGATTTAGCACCAACCCGTACTCAATTACAGAGTATGGGCATGGTCTCAAATGAAGGTTTCAAAGAGTATGCCCAGAAATGGAGAGACTTGGCTGGAAGGGTGCAGCCACCATTATCTGAAAGAGAGCTTGTCGATATGTTTTTGGGGACCCTGTCAGGTCCATTCTTTAATCACTTGATCGGAAGTTCGTGTGCCGGGTTCACCTAGTTAATTCTGACTGGTGAAAGAGTTGAAGCCGAAATCAAGAGCGGGAAAATTCAAAAGGATACATCTGCTTCCACTGCCATCAAAAAGACTTTTCCAGCAAAGAAAGAAGTCTCAACTATCTACTCCCAAAGAGGTCAAGGAAGAGTTGAGCGCTGGTCAGCGGTGGGGGCCGTAATGATTCTGAAGTCTGCAGTTGATCAGCCTCAAAACAATCAACCCAGAACCAACCAAGCAAGGGTGGAAAGGCCTGTACGACAATTCACCCAGATAAACATGACTCCCGCTCAAGTCTTCCACCATCTGTTGAGGTTAAACCTTTCCAGTTTGAAAGAGGCACCGAAGAATCCGAATACAACTTCTCCTTACTACCATTCAAATGCCAAGTGTGCTTATCATTCGGGGAGTATAGGGCACGACACCAACAATTGTTGGGCCCTCAAGAATAAGATTTAGGATTTAATAGATGCTAAAGAAGTGGAATTCGACGCCCCTGAGAAGCCGAATGTGATCTCTGCTCCAATGCCAAAGCATGGTCACAATGTCCATGCTGTTGAAGAGGATATTTTTGTTGCTACTGTTGATGATTTGATGACTCCGCTACCGATAATCAAGTTGAATTTGCTGAAGGCTAGGATTTTCCCAAGTTGTGAAGAAGATTGCTGCATTTGTTCATCCTTACCAACTGACTGTCCGTTGTGGAAGGTAGGCATCCAGCACCTAATGGATAACCAAGAAATCCTTTTTGAAAAGACTCCTGTTACACAGACTCCTGTCAATGATGTTTTGATAATTACCATATCCGCCAATCTCTCCAAGGTCTCCAAAAGACCTGTTAAGATTACATCCGATCCGAAGATTGTACCTTTGAAGATAACCATGTCGGGGCCTATCCCGTACCAGTCCAACAAATCAATACCGTTGAACTATGGGGGAGAGATCTTCTACCATAGTATTAAAAAAATTAAATCTGCTGAAGAAAGTTCTGATGAAGAGACTTCTGATATTGGAAATATTGCTGGAACGAGTAAAATCACCCACAGTGGAATAATTTTCTCTCCGAAGATTGACCCTCCAAAGGCAATCTTCGGACCCTCAGATGCTCCTAAGGTTACCCCTGTACTGATCAACATATCTGCGAGAACTCCAATTATTGAAGAAGTTGTGACTCCTGTGGTTGTCCCCTCCGCTGCTACTGTTGATAAAGGAAAAGGGATCTAAGACGAGCCCGTCAGGACGAGGGCTCAGCCGTTGATTATCCCTAAAACTACTCAAAAAGAAATGGAAGAGATTTTGAAAATAATCAAGAAAAGCAATTATGATGTTGTGGAACAACTGGGGCAAACCCCCTCAAAGATCTCTATGTTGGCCCTGCTGCTTTGTTCAGAAGCTCATGCTAAAGCTTTAATCAGATTTTTGAAGACGGCCAACGTGCCACAAGAAACCTCCACGGATCATTTCCAGGAATGTGTAGCTAGCCTAACAGCTGACAACGGTCTAGGATTCTCCGATGTTGATTTAACATCAAAAGGGAGAAAACATAATGACGCTTTGCATGTCTCGGTGGAATGCAGAGGACTACTCTAGCACACGTCCTGGTAGACACTGGTTCTTCACTGAATGTTTTACCGAAGAAAGCCTTGGATAGGTTGGACTGTGAAGGACTAACCCTGAAACCCAGCAATATCATTGTCAGAGCCTTTGATGGTTCTAAAAGGATGGTCCACGGGGAGGTGGACATCCCGATTAAAGTGGGAACTAAAGTCTTCAACTCCATATTTTATGTGACGGACATCCGTCCTTCCTATTCTTGCTTGTTGGGAAGACCTTGGATTTACCATGCTGGAGTTGTTACCTCCACTCTGCATCAAAAGCTTAAGTACCCTGTCAAGGGGAAATTATAACTGTTTACGATGAAGAGGAATACATGATAAGCCATCTAAATTCTTTCCGCTATGTAGAATTGGATGGTGAATTCATTGAAACCCCCTTTCAGCATTTTGAGGAGGTAGCTCATGAGATTGTGGCAACCAAGACAGTGTCTTCTGTACCCGTGATTACCAGGCCTCCGTCTCGGATGTCGTCACTCAAAGATGCAAGGGCTGTGATTGAAGAAGGAGGAAGCACAACCTGGGGGCAGCTTCCTGATTTTCCTTTCAAGTCAAATAAATTCGGCTTGGGTTTCACTCCGGCTAGTCAAAAGGCTATGTGTCGCTCCCGAGATGGAGGGCCACCAGTGAAGATCACCCATCATGGAGTCAATTCTTTAGAGGATAGTGAAGAGGAGAGCGATCTGGAAGACTGGATTTTCCCTACTGTTGAAGGAGGACTATGCAACTGGGAGGCAAAGGATTTTGTTCCCATTACTTTCATGAATCAGTAATTTATCTTTCAAACATTTCTATTGGTTTGTAATAATTCCTAAACAATTCGTACACTTTTTACCTTATGCCTTAACCGAGGCATATAGGTCCATTTGTAAGGGTTTGATTTTTCATCTTCATATACCATTTTAATGAATCATGGATGTTTTCACATATAAACTTTTGTGTTCATTGTCTTTCCTTTTGCATTTTATTTATTTAAAGGTGGCTATCCCTTACACACACCCACACTCACAAATATAGGTACCCTTCCATTCCGGATTCCATGGGTAACAATTCTACTATGACCTTCAGTGACTCTGAAGATCTGGTCTACCATGCCGAATACGAAGGTGATGAAGACTGTGAAGTGCCGGGAGAATTGGCTAGACTGCTACAACAGGAAGAAAGGGCCATTCTACCTCACGAGGAGTTGTTAGAGACAATCAACTTGGGAACTAAGGAAGACAGAAAAGAAGTTAGAGTGGGTGCCAACCTAGAGTCAAGTGTCAAGGAGCGCCTAGTTCAGTTGTTGAGTGAATATGTTGAGATCTTCGCCTGGTCCTATGAAGACATGCCGGGACTCGATACAGATATTGTGGTTCATCGTCTCCCTACAAGAGAAGACTGTCCACCAATTAAACAGAAAGTCCGCCGAATGAGGCCCGACATGTCTGAAAAGATCAAAGCTGAAGTGATGAAGTAGTTCAATGCTGGGTTTCTTGTTGTTACTTCCTATCCACAATGGGTTGCTAACATTGTGCCCGTGCCGAAGAAGGACGACAAAGTGAGAATGTGTGTGGATTACAAAGACTTGAACAGGGCTAGCCCTAAAGATGATTTTCCACTAACGCACATTGACATCTTGGTTGACAATACAGCTCAGCACAAGGTATTTTCTTTGATGGATGGATTTTTAGGATACAACCAGATCAAAATGGCGCCTGAAGACATGGAGAAAACTACTTTTGTTACACAGTGGGGTGCGTTCTGCTATAAAGTGATGCCATTCGGACTGAAGAATACCGGGGCAACCTATCAACGCGCCATGGTAGCTTTGTTTCATGATATGATACATCATGAGATAGAGGTCTACATAGACGACATGATAGCCCGTTAACAAACGGAAGAAGAACACCTCGACCATTTGCAAAAGCTGTTTGTCAGGTTGAAGGAGTACAAGCTCATACTGAACCCTAACAAGTGCACTTTCGGAGTCAGGTCCGGTAAACTCTTAGGTTTCATAGTCAGCAACAAAGGCATCGAGGTTGATCCTGCCAAAGTCAAAGCTATACAAGAAATGTCTTCCCCTCGCACTGAGAAGGAGGTCAGAGGTTTCTTGGGACGCCTAAACTACATTGCAAGGTACATTTCTCACCTAACATCTACCTGTGAACCGATCTTCAAGCTGTTGAAGAAAGATCAGGTGGTTAAATGGAATGATGACTGTCAATTTGCTTTCGATAGGAGTATTTGCTAGAGCCTCCTATCTTGATGCCTCTCGTCAAAGGAAGACCGCTAATCATGTATCTGACCGTCCTAGAAAATTCAATGGGGTGTGTATTGGGCCAACATGACGAGTCTGGCCGAAAAGAGCATGCCATTTATTACCTTAGCAAAAAGTTTACCGACTGTGAGACCCGATACTCGCTGCTCGAGAAAACTTGTTGCGCTTTGGTATGGGCTGCTCGCCGGCTAAGGTAGTATATGTTGACTCATACCACTTTGTTGATATCTAAGATGGATCCGATCAAGTACATCTTTGAAAAGCCAGCTCTATCTGGAAGAATAGCTAGATGGTAGATGATCCTGACCGAATATGATATACAGTACACGACCCAAAAAGCTATAAAGGGAAGTGTACTAGCTGACCATCTAGCTCATCAGGCTGTCGAAGATTACCAATCAATGAAGTTTGACTTCCCCGACGAATACATTATGACTTTGGGTAACATGGAAGACTTCAGACCATATGACGGACCTGAACAACGATCCCGATGGAACCTGTACTTTGATGGTGCCTCCAATGCACTTGGCAACGGTATCGACGCGATACTCATATCTCTAGAAGATTTCCATACACCTTTCACCGCCAGACTCTTCTTCAGCTGCACCAACAACATGGCCGAGTATGAAGCTTGCATCTTTAGACTCAAGGCTGCAATAGACCTGGGTATCAAATATTTGGTTGTGTTTGGAGACTCAGCTTTGGTCATCAGTCAGATCAAAGGAGAGTGGGACACTAAAAATCCTAACCTCATCCCTTACAAAGAACATGTCCTGACATTGTTACCTCATTTCGAACGGATTACCTTCGAGCACTTCCCGCGAGAAGAAAATCAGCTAGCAGATGCTCTAGCTACAATGTCATCCATGTTTAAAATTAACTGGGATAATGAGGCTCCCCAAATCACCATTGAATGGATGGATGAACCTGCACATTGTCACGAGATTAATACCGAAGAAGTAGTGGACTGACCTCGGTTTCACGAAGTAAAAAGGTATCTCAAGGCGCAAGAATATCCTGAAGGAGCTTCAGTCAACGACAAAAAGTTCTTAAGGAGATTATCAACTAAGTTCTTCCTAAACAATGGTATCCTATACAAGCGCAATC
This sequence comes from Vicia faba, assembly GCA_948472305.1. NCBI lineage: Eukaryota > Viridiplantae > Streptophyta > Magnoliopsida > Fabales > Fabaceae > Vicia > Vicia faba. The sequence continues at coordinate 827,949,396 of OX451735.1, read as the reverse complement.
ATGATTGCATCCTGCTCCATTGTGCGGACAAGGTTGAAGCTGAGCAGATCATGGATGAACTGCACAATGGTACCTTTGGCACTCACTCTAGCGGACATACGATGGCTAAGAAGATACTACGTGCAGGCTATTACTGGTCTACCATGGAAGCTGACTGCCATCAATATTCTCGTACTTGTCACAAATGTCAAATCTATGCAGACAAGGTACATATACCTCCAGTTCCTCTCAATGTCATAACAGCTCCTTGGCCATTCGCAATGTGGGGAGTCGACATGATTTGAGAGATCAAGCCTACAACATCCAATGGACACTGTTTCATTCTGGTGGCCATTGATTACTTTACCAAATGGGTCGAAGCAGCTTCCTTCACATCCGTCACAAAGAATGTGGTTGCCCGCTTCATCAAGAAGAACCTCATTTGCCGGTACGGTATCCCCGATAGGATCATCACGGATAACGGTACAAACCTTAACAATACTATGATCACCGCCTTGTGCGAGCAGTTCAAGATTCAACATCACAATTCATATCCCTATCGGCCAAAGATGAACGGTGCTGTCGAAGCTGCGAACAAAAATATCAAGAAGATTATACAAAAGATGACAGTCACCTACAAAGACTGGCATGAGATGTTACTGTTTGCTCTTCACGGGTACCGTACCACGGCACGTACATCAACTGGGGTAACACCCTATTATTTGGTATATGGAATGGAAGTTGTCTTGCCTATCGAGGTTCAGATTCCCTCCTTGAGAATCATGAAAGATGCTGGTTTGAGTGAAGACGATTGGATATAGGCCCAGCTTGATCAAATTAACTTGATTGATGAGAAGCGACTTACTGTTGTTTGCCATGGTCAGGCGTATCAAAAACGGATGATCAAGGCATTCAACAAGAAAGTCAGGCGCCAGGTATATCAAGTCGGGGATATTGTAATCAAGCGGATCATCTTGCTGCAAAGTGATCCCAGGGGCAAATGGACTCCTACCTACGAAGGACCATTTGTGATCAAAAACATATTTTCTGGCGGGGCAATGATTTTAACCACCATGGACGGCGACGACTTGCCGCACCCTGCAAATGTATACATAGTCAAAAGATACTACGCATAAATGACCCGACAAGTTGAAAACTCGAAAGGGCGACTTGGGAAAAAATGGGCATCCCGGTGAATTGAAAACCCGAAAGGGCGGTTCAGGAAAAAATTAGGAATAAATAAAAAAATTTGTACACCCGGCAAGTTGAAAACCCGAAAGGGCGACTTGGGCAAAAAAGGGTTTCCCGGTGGACTGAGAACCCGAAAGGGCGGTCCAGGAAAAAGTTAAGGAATTAAAGCGTATGACTATGTCTCGTCGGATCATTTTAAGGATAATCTCTTCACAAGACAAGCTCCGGGCTTCTGATCAACTCAATCATCCTCAGATGAAGCAATGAATGGACAAGATATTCAAAGTTACGAAGGTTATAGCAGAATGGGAACCCCATGGAATTTTAACACATAGCCATCTTTCTTTGTATAAATTTTTCTCATTTTTTATGACAACATTCTCTTACCAGGATGTCTGTCTCCTTTGTACAAAATACTTACACAAAGTTAATACAAAGATACTTTGAAGTACAGAAAACTATTTGCCTTTTCTTCTTTTTTACACTTGTGTTTTATTTGAAAACGTCCAATGATTTATTAAATGAGCATATGCATTTGAATATAATCACATGTTTACAAATGAACGAAATGAGAAAGAACGATTATTGACAGATTGAAAAGTATAGGAAAATGTCTTTAGGCCATTCCGAGAGAAATCCCCGGCAGTACACCATCTATATCCCCAACGGAGCTAAAACCTTGAAATACATATCCCCAGCGGAGTTAAATTTCGAAATTCCCACCAGAGCTAAGTTTTCAAACCCCCAATCCCCAGCGGAGCCAAAAACTTTGAACTACCGACCCTCAGTGAAGATGAAACCTTCTTCCCCAGCGAAGTCAAATTCCAACTACCAATCTACAGCGAAATCCATTCAGTTTTCCCTAGATTCCCCAGCAAGTTGTCTTAAAAGTCTGAGAATCAACCAGATAACATTTAACTCTTGTCTTATCCCCAAACTAGGATAATTCCCCAGTAGAATGGAATACAACCCAAACTCTTGAAACTCTTCCAAACAGGAATAAGCTTTTCCCCCAGAGTCCTGAACTTACTCTCCAGCAGGATAGCTGCTCCCCAACAATATAGCTATTCCCTACAGAGTTTACTCCCCAACAGAATGAAGATTCTCATTCTTAATTCCCTAGTGGAGTTTCCAGAGTCTTCATTACTCCCTAGCATGAATTTGTCAGAATTTTAAATCCCCTGCAGATCGAAGATTCTCATTCTTGACTCCTCAGCATGAAGTCCCCAAGGATTCAGATTCCCCTAGCAGATTGAGGATTCTCATTCTTAATTCCCTGCAGAAGCCATCAAAGTCTTCCTTATTCTCCAACAGATCAAGGTTTACCTTTGTTCGATCCTCGGTAGAGATCACCAGAGTTTCTTTATTTCCAGCCAAGTAAGGATTCCCATTATGTAATCCCCAGCCATAATCCTCAAAGTTCTCGGGATTCTCCAAGCCGATTTCTCAGGCAGTACATGGCATTATTTCCCCAAGCAGAATTTTTATCAATACTCCAACTCCAAAGACTTGAAGGATCCCTATCCTCAGGAAATTCATGAAGGATTCTCACATCCCCACAGAAGTTGTCGAAGTTTTTGATAATCCCCGCGAGTTGTCAAGGATTTATTTTTCCCGGCAGCGGTCAAAGATTTTATCATCCCCAACAGTGGTCCAAGGATTTCTCATCCTCAACAATCAAAGATTTTGAATCTCCACTAGCGGTCAGGGATTTATTTTCCCTGGCAGCAGTCAAATACTTTATTATCTCCAGCCATCAAGGATTTATCTTCCTCAGCAAGACAACTAATCAGCTTACATGCACATACATTACATTCATATATCATAAACATTGATAAAACACATTTTATTGCATCATACATTTCATGCAACATAACTTTGTGTTTCAGCTAACATTTTACCCTTTTCAGGATAAGATTAAAAGCTATATTTAACAAATATTCAAAGATTTTAGATACAATACATATACACTCCATACACGAAAATCATTCAGTTACTCATTCATATCTCTTATTCAGATACAGTATGGATACACCCCAGACACGGAGGTCATTCTATTACTCATTCAGAATTCAAAGTCAAATACAGTTCGGATATGCTCCAGACACGGATGCCATTCTGTCGCTCATTTAGACTTCCTTAATCAGATACAAATTAGATACACTCCAGACACGGAAGCCACTCTATTTCTCATTCAGATTCAACTATCAACTCCAAGTTTAGATACACTCCAGACACGGAAGTCATTCTGTCACTTGTCCAGATCCCAATTATAGTTCAGATACACCCAAGACATGGAAGTCATTCTGTTACTCATATAGATCTCAACTTCAGATACAGTCCAGATACGCTCCAGACACGGAAGCCATTCTGTCACTCATTCTGACCTTTTTCCCCAACCCCGAGATGCTCTAGACACGGATGTCATTCTGTCGCTTATTCAAATTTCAGATTCAGATACAATACAGATACACTCCAGACACATCAGTCATTCTGTTATTCATTCAAGGATCAGATACAGTTACAGCTTGGATACGCTCCAGACACGAACTCCATTCCCTTGCTCATACAGATCCAATCTCCAGATACAACTCAAATACGTTTCAGATACAAATACCATTCTGATGTTCATTCTCCTGATTTTCAATAAACATTCTTGGATGGCATCTTTAAGCCCATCTCCGACAAGATTATGTCACCTTTCCAAATGTCATCTATAAGCCCATTCCCTCAACTACATTTTGACGATTGCAAATTTACGGGCACTCTAGTGTCCAATCATCTTTTACCTTCGAGTCACGAACGACAAACTCGCCAATCTAACTCTTCAGGTTCAAGAAGATTGAACAGGGGCAGCAGTTGTACCCCAAAATTTTCCCTCTCATTTTATCAAGATTTCTCCTCACAAGACTCTTTGGACTCAAGACCAGATTAGGGTTTGCTCAACTCAAGACATCTCCTTGCACTGATGACCTGAAATTAGGGTTTTAGTTTGCACAAGGATTTTTGGAATTTCAATGCTTAATATGACTTTCATGCTTCATGTTGGACTTATAAGATTGCCCATACCAAGTTTCAAGCTTTGAATCAAATTTTTGCCCAATCAATTGGACAGTTGACCTATAAATCAACTGTATTGGGGCAAAAAAGTCAACTGTGGCCAATTTACAGTCAAACCTCATAATTTTTGATCCACGTCAACATTATAGACTCATATGAACCATTTGATCAAGTTTGGACCACAACTCCTCAAGAAATTTGATCAGATCATCAAAAGGGTAAAATGGTCATTTTAGGGTTTTGACTGTAGAAGGGCAATTTCTGATTTTTCACCTAGCCAATGGCAAATTGGGTTCAAGCATGGTTTCAAGGAATCAATGGAATCATCTTGACCTAATCACAAGATTCAAAAGATCTCAAAAGCATTGGATTGACAGATGAATTTTCCAGTCAACTGATCAAAAATTAACTGTACACTGAAAAGTCAAACTTTGACTTTTTGGTCAAAATCAAGTGCCAAGGGTCATTTTTCATCAAGATGTGTCAAAACATGAAACTTTTTCACCAAGAAACCTAATTTTGAAAATTAGGGTTTAAAATGGAAAATTTACATAACTTAAAATTTTCTAAGTTATGAAAATTTCTTATTTTTTCCCAACTTTTTCTCCATGATGCAATTGGATTCAAAGAAAACTTCAAACATGAAAGTTGTAGTCCTCCACAAAATATACAACTTTTATTCACAAAGTTTTCCCAAAAGATGCTAGGATATCAAGTTATGATTTTGTGAATAAGGGTAAAAAAACTTTCTAACTTAGTAAAATTTTGCCCTAATTTAGGCAGGATTTTGACCTATCTTCATGGCAATTTTGCACCTAGTTCCAAGTGGAATCTCAAAATGAATTTTAAAGATGGATTATAGAGCATTTTACAAGCTTTACAAAATGTCCAAGAACTCTTCAAGATCATTCATGTTTAGGGAGAATCGAAAGTTTGAAATTGGCAAATCATCACTTTTGTCCAAGGCATTTTACACCATGCTACAAATTGCAAAATCTGTCTAAACCTTGCCTGTACTTGGTTTACAGGTCTTAAACCTTCCTACACTCATAAATTAAATGCAAACACATTGGATTAATGCATTGTTCTGATCTTTGAAGCATTATACAAAGGATTAATCCATTTTTGGCAAAAAGGCAACAATGCCATTTACATAAAGCATGCTTTATGTCAAATTGTATTTCTTGTGCAATGGACCAAAGTTCTTGCAGAAAATAACATCCACAAACTTAGGGTAAGGTACACCAACTATGTGCATGCTTGGAGCTAGCCTGTATAGGCTATAACATTGTCAATTCCACCTTTTACTTCAAAAACAAGTAATTGTGCAAAAGGTCAACAACTTTGTAATCTGATATAACCAAGTGTTGTATTCATTTCAAACAAGTTTTACACATTTCCTAAGGTCAGAAACACAAGCCCTAAGCCTCTCAAAAACCCTCTAACATCAAAACACCAAGTTCTTGTCAAAATAGGGCAAGTTCTGCAGATTGACTTCCAAAACAAAATCCACTCGTGCGTTTTACTTGCAACCAGTTCCAACACACTCCATACAACATACCTAAACTATCTCAACCATTCCCAAGCCACTGTAACTCCATTTACACACTTCACCATTTTCAAATTCTGAGCTTGCAGGTTGAGTTCTACAAGAAGTTTCAGACCATTTCAAAGCAAGCCAAGCATTGGGAAAGGTCAAGGGAACATCAAGCAAGCTCAAAAGAACCTCAGGCCTCACTGAAAGTTGCTGCATTGCCATATTTGAACTTGACTGAAACAGATATTTCTCAAACTTCTATCTCCTCATTTAGGAATCATTAGGATTAGGTTTGTGAAGCAAAAATGTAGTCCTCATTGTCCTTGAGCTGTACATATGCATATAATTCATTTATGTTAACTGAGCTAGGAGTATTTGATAGTTGAACTTTCTGAAAAAACTAGGTCAAGATTTAGGGCCAATGAAATTCTCTCTGGTCTTTGAGAGTTAGATTAAGTTTTTTACATGGTTAGAATCGTGTGATCAAGAGCTATAACTTTCATGTTGCAAGTTTTTGTTTTTGAGCACGTATGCAGGAGTTCCAGATTTGAACATGGCAGTGTTTACTTCTGTCTCAAGGACAGGGATGAAGGCAACTTGGGTTGGGCTTGGATTATTCTGACTATTTGCACCCCTTAGCTTGCTTTCTGCACCCCCTGGCCCATTTCTCTTATTTTTTATATTTTCTCATTTATTTTACATTTTCTGACTTTTATTTATTTTTCTAAACATTAAAAATTACCAAAAATATTTTCTTAAATTTTCACATTTTATTTTATTTTTTTTAATTTTAGTTTTTACATAATATTTAGTTGATTAGGTTTAATATATTTATTTTCTTAAATAAAAACTTATAATTAATACAAAAATATTATTTATTTTTATTTTTATTTATTTATACATATAAAATAATATCGTCATACATATTTTATTTTTTAACATTTTTGTATATATTTTATTTTATTGTACATAAAAAAATGAATAAAAAAATATTTAGAATATATATTTTCTTAAAACAAAGCTAGGGTTTCCACCCTTTCCAAAAAAGAACCATTAATATTTTTAATATTTTTAGGACATTAAATAATTTATTTTACATACATAAAATAAATACAAAAACATTTTTGCATATTCATATTTAATTGCATATTTAAATATTGTCAATTTATTATTTGTACAATGAATTCAATATGGTTGTAATAAAATGTTGTAATAGTCTTAGATTTACTTTTACGCATTTTATAGCTTTCAAATATGCCATGATAGAAAGATTAGGGTTTGTATGATAACCAAAAATCAAAACAAATAGCATGACTAAACACAAGACAAAAATGCATGAAAAATGACAACACAATACACACAAGCACCCCTAAGGTTTCATCCACTTGTTGCCTTAAAAATGGCCATGGTATGCATGCTAGGTATCTTAGCAAAACAAATAAAAAACAAAAGATCATAGTCCCTCGATGACGCTATCTTGGTTGCCTATACAAAAATGATCTAGTCCCTCAAAAACTTGCTAAGATACTTAGCACGATTGCTATTATGGTCATACGATGACCCACGCCCGTCCCGTTTAACATCCAAACACAACGTTGTTTACCAAATACAATGGTAAAACAACAATGTCAAAGGGTTAAAAATGTGTAGTAAAGATCTTTGAGTTAGGGTAGACAACTCCTAGTTACTTGATCAAACTTGCAAACCATCCTTGCTATTTTCAAACATTCACACAATTTCAAAACATTTCCCAAAACAAACTTTCAAACATTGAAACATTTTTCAAAAGACAAACACCTTTGTATACATTCAAACAAGAATCATTACAAAGGTTGCCTAGACAAAGGCCTCTTTTCAAAATATTTTCAAAACCACACACAAAAGCACCATTTCAAACAATTGAAAAGCAAAAGCAAGTGATCTAAACAAGTAACTAAGATCCCATGGAAAACCATGGATGAAAATGGTGATAACACCTTACCTTTTTATAATCTACCCCCCCTCCCCCCCCGAACCCAAGAAAACATCTCAAAGGTCTTTCCTGTTTTGACCTTTCCTTTGGATAAAATAAAAAGTTGGTGGCGACTCTTGCTAAACCGAAACATTGGCGAACACAAACACAAAACCTCAAGTAAGTTCTCCCACTGTATCACACGGTGGGAGAACTGACTTTTTTGTTTATCGCAAATATTGTGGTTAGCAAGAGTCGCCACCAACTTTTCTTTTATCCAATATTTAGGAATGGTGAAAAGAACAGGAAAGTCCTTTGATAGATTTTGAGTTCGGGGGGGGGGGGGGGGGGGTAGGTTATGAAAATGGAAGATGTTAGCACCCTTTTCATTCGTAGTTATCTACGTGCTCTTAATTGCTTAGCTCACTTTAAAAAAACTTGCTTTGTGCGTGTGTAATTTGTTTGAGAATATTTTTGAAATGCCAATGTAAGGAAGACTTTGTAATAATTCTTTTATCAGCCCTCAAGAATGTATACAAAGTGTTTTTGAAAATATCTTGTTTGAAAGTGTAGTCTGAAAAATATTTCGTTTGTGAGAAAGCATTCAAGAGTCCTACCCACTAATGTCTTTCTTGTTATTTCCTTCTCCTTTGGAGATATTATTATCCATACCATTAGGTGGTAGATAATCCTATCTATTGGATGTGAAGGGACATGCATAGGGTCATCGTATGGTCATCGAAGGAAACATGTAAGGATACTTTAGCAATTGTATCAAAAGGACTATCATCATTTTGCTCGTAGGGCCATTGAGGGACTAGATAATTTTGCAGGAAAATTGGAGTGTCATCGAGGGACTATGATCTTTATCCGAAAGGGACAATGATGATATTTTTAAATCGAGGGTATTTTGCTAAAGTATCCCACTTTCGAGGGACGTGACTAATATTCGTAAGGCAATAAGAGAGGTTACCCTAGAGGGGAAATATGAAAAGTGTATTAGTTTCAGTTATGTTAATCTTGTATTAGGGTTATCTATGTCTAATTATTAGTCTTCCCATATAAACCCTAATTACTAACAATTAAATATGTGTAGAAAGTAAAACCTAAGCTATTATATCTTGTGAATAGTTACATAGTCAGAAAATTTGAGAAAATAAATCTACACTATTACATAAAAGAGTGCGACCTATACATTTTGTCTAAGAAAATTAAATAGCAAAAAAAGGAAGAAGAAAAAATGTTAGAGAAATGTTTAATATTATAAGTTAATATTTTTGGTGTTTTTTGTAGAAAATAATTTAGGTTAATAAATAGTAATTAAAACCTAATTATTTGTAATTAATTTTAATATTAAGAAAAAAAAGCTAATTAACTTAATTAAAAAATGTCAAAAACCCTAATCCTAATTTGTTATGGTTTTGAAAAAAGTTTAAGGTTAATGGTTAATTAGAAAATAATTAGTAAAATAGAGAAAATTAGGGTTAGTAAAATAAAAAACAAAGTTTATAAGATGGGAGTTGAACCCACACCCTCAGCCTCAATGACCATTCCCTTTACCACTGCGCCACAGTGTTTTTGGTGTTTAGGAATGAGAATAAGTAAATTTTGTATTAACCTACGTTGAAACCTGAAAAAAAGAAAATTATTTGACAAAAGCTGGGATCGAACCCATGCCTTTTGCAATGCCAGTCACGCATCTTACCATCAGGCCAATTGTTGTTTCTTGTTATTCAATCACAAATAAATCTTTATATAATAAAAGCGCTTTAAAAACTTAATTTCAAACGCAAGTCAAACTATGGGGCCCTATATCAAGTGTTAGCCAATCAGAACTTCTCAAAGTGCCACGCCATGGCCAACCTGGTTCAACAAAATTTGACTAACGGAGGAGTGACCAGAACCATAGCTCCGGTCATCTTCTCTGATGATCTCCAAAATAAAACCTACAAAACATGCTAAATTGAAATACAAGATTAACCCTATCCCCCTAATTTGACCCTTGCGAATCCAATGGTGGCACTAGTTTGACCTGAAATGCTTGTAGAGTGAGTTTCGAAGAAAATGTTTTAAACTTCCCTAACAATGCCAGATCTTCATTCATGCATCAAAGCTTGCAAACTATGATTCTAAACAAGTTCAAACATCATTATAAATAGGTATATATGCACAGAACCAATCAACAATGCATGGATTATGAGTTTGAAATTCAAGAAATTTACCAAACCGGTGCAGTTGAGATATGCTGTTCTGGCATGCTTCAAACTTCAGGGATGATTGGAATGAGTTCCTTGAGTATTCAGGAAGCTTGCTTAATGCTTGGAATGGACTGAAAATGGATGGAGATAAGGGTTTGAGTTTGCCCTAGTTTCTTGAAAATTTGAAGATTTTTAGGGTTCTTCTTGAGACAGCATGCATGTTTTTTTTATGTTTGAAAATTTTATGTATATATAGAAGAGAATATTAGGTAAAGTGGAGGACTTGGACATCTCATGAAATCATATCTTTGATTTTGTTTGAAAATAAGTTTAAATCTTCCAAAACTAATGAAGCCTTGTTTCAAATAAGGCTACGCGATATTTTCAGCTTCAAGGTAGATTTTTGGGCCTCAACATGATTAAAACAAGATTCCATATGCTTAAGTTCATTAGTTTCATATTTTATTTGATTTAATTTGTATTTAAATGAATAAAATTAAAATAAAAGAAATAAAAATCATAAAAAATATGTGAATGGATTTAGAGGTTTAATATGAAGTCATGAACATGTTTGAACCTAAAAACTTAGGCCCATTAGCCCAGAAATTTAAGTTTGCTCAATTTGAACTTCATGCATTTTCTCAAAATTGTGTAACTTGCACCAATCATATCTCTCTCAATTTTGGTCATATGAAGATGATCTTGGACTTTTTGGAAACCTCAAGATGTCTCCTAAAACTTTCATGATGTTTATTTTTTCATTTGAAGTCTTTAGTTTGATGTAAATTGCTTTTACAAAAAATGTCTTTTTGTTGACTTTTAAAATGACCTATAATGTTTTGGCTAAAATCTCACAAATGAAGCATTTTTGGCCTTAAGAATGATTAAGTTATATGAGAATGAGTAAGTTATATGAGAATTTGAAAATTTAATAATAACCATTAGATTTACTATTAATGGATATGATTAAAAGATATTTTTAAAATTTGATTAATAATTTCTCTTTCTTCTTAATGGCACATGATTTAGTGAAAACCATAATTTAATCTCAATCTTTCCTTTTTAAATATTATGGTTCTTATTATGTTTGTTTTCAGCTGATTTTCCATCATTGTCTGGCTTTAATGATACTTACTCTTGTGATTCATGTATTGGCACTAATAGTTGCTCTATTTGTGTTGAGATTAAGGCTTCGATACATGTTGACATTTTTCCTACATACAAAGTTATCAATGAAGCTCTTGACATCCCAACCTCCCAACCATACTATCCATTGGATAACCGCCTTCTTTAGAGCCTGAATTAATTTTTGAAGATTTAAATTATTCATCAAAGATTGAATTTGAGAAGGAAGATAAATAATCCAAGAACATAAGAAGGGAATTGGATAGACCTTGCTTGAAATTATTGATATTCGTCCATCCATGTGTATGCATAGAGTCTCACTTTCAGATGTAACAAAAGCAGTGAGGTATCCCCTTCAACCATTAATCATTGATGTTATGAGGAATGAGATCACTTTCACGCGCGGATTCGATACTTTTACTTATCGGATATTGTTATTTAATACTAGAATAGAAGGAAATGGTACTAATATAAAATTCAAGTTTAATGGACTACCCGAAGTTGCTCAATGATAGCCCCAATTTGGAAGGAGAGACTATAGAAGAACCCTCACTAGAAAAGGCTGCGTATGTGATCAACAATCCTCCTTGACTGCTCAGGTGTGTTTCTTCCTCTCCCTCATCCTTATTTTCTACTTATGTTTTTTCATTTCATTGAGGATAATATGTGTCTTAAGTGTGGGCGATAGAATCATTTACTTGTTTTCTTGTTTTCCATTTACTTACCTGTTTTCTTATTTTAAAAAATAAGTTTTAAAATTAATGTTGTTTCTTTGGTTTTTTGGGTTACAATTGTGAGTATTTTCTTAGTTCTATTGACTAAAGATTCATGGTGTGATGTGAGTGAGTTGTTGTGCATTCTTAGTATGTTAAGTAAGATTAAATTTTGAATTGTATATCAATTTTGATAGATCATTAACCTTTGTGAGATTTTGAGTCTAATAATGAATAATATTAAAAAATTAATCTCTTTCTTGTGTGATTTTCACTCATGTCTGTTAGTCTTAGAACTTGATCTGACTCTTTTTGAAAATGCTAATTACTTATGCACACTGATATGATAAAGGCAAGTTATTTTTGTTTTATTTTTTTAGCCAGTTAAATAAAAATAAAACCCTAAATAATATCATCACTTGTTTGAAAACCCCTTGAGCCTATTTATCTCATTCCTTGTTTGAAACTCATTACAAGCCTAAAAGTGAAAAACAATGTTATAACTCTATTCAAAGGGTTGAAAGAGTCTTGTTTGAAGTTGTGGGGGTTAAATAATTATAGTTGTGATATTTATTTCAAAAAAAATTAGTAGGATAATAAAAAAAATTAGAAAAATAAAAGAAGGATGTCAATACATATTCCTTCTGAAAAAAGAAAAAAAAAGGAGAGAAAAGAGAAGAGAAATAGCTGCAAGGTTGTCGTTTGAAAGTGAATGAAGTCTTATTTAGTTTAACTTTCACAATTTCTTTCAATTTTATTTTAACCCTTTGAATCTTAGCTTAGTACCTCTTAGAATTTATCTCACCCTTACCTTGTCCAAGTTACAACCCAAATAAAAGTCATTTTGATCTTTGTGTGCATGTATTTCAATTATGGATGTTAGAGTCCTTTCAAGCTTACGGTAGTGATAACTTTCATGATGTGCTTTGAGTTTATAAATTTAACCTAAATACTTGAGTTGAGAGAAATTTTATCCTGTGAGGATCTTGCTGCTTATGATACACTCTTTGGTAAACTTTTTTCTTATTTGCATTGATTGTCACAAAAAGGTACTTACTAACGCCATACTCATGAAGCTTAGAATTAGAACAACTTTCCATTTTTCATCCTAAAAACCTTTAAAATTGCATGTTCTATGTTTTCTATTTTGAATTTTTATTTTAGCATTTTGGTCGGAGTGCAAAAGTTGAAGTATGAGGGGATTTGACCAGTGTATTTTAATACAATGTCTTTTACCCTGTGGTAAGAATATTATATGACTTCTCACATTATTTTAATTAATTTTATAGGTTTTTGAAAGTTAAGTTGAATTCTGATTATTTTTTAAATAAGTGTTTATTTTCAGCTTAAATAGTTATTTAGTTCATTCTCGTTGAACATATCATAACTTGGGCTACATGATGCCTTTTTATGCGTTCTAATATGAGTTAGAAATATGAGAGGATAAGATACAAGTTTAAGCTAAAAGAAAGATGCATTTAGGTCCCAATTTCCCTTGTAATATTTAAACAAAATACACAGCTTATCTCGTTATTATGAATTTTCACGAAAAAGAGGAAGCTTTGTACGATTTACATGGAAAACTAAACCTCTAGGCTGATCTGCTATATTCAGGTTCCAAAACTTTGAGATTATTATAACTTTGCAATTCAATTTCTATTCATTTCAATTTTGTTATGTGATTATCGTTTGCTTAGTTATATTGTCATATAGTAGTTTTGATTTAACTCGATTGATATATGCTCCCTAATCTCAATCGCACTTAAATCAACTTATTGGTTAATCTATGTTATCTATAATTGTATGCTTAATTCGATAAAAAGGAACATAATTCTAAGAGTGTCTTTCGCGCTTGTTGATTGATATTGCGGTTGAATAGGAATTGAGATTTCTCTTAGGAATTGAGGTTATAATAATCGATGATATGTTGGAATTGAATGAGTATTCCAGTTTGTTAATCGTAATTGTAATCAAATTCATTTAATTGTTTATCATTATCTTAATTGAAACCTAAACACCCCTATTACTTATTTCAGTTTGCAAAAATTAATACAAGAGTCCTTGCAATACAACTCGAGTGTCGCTACAGTTTTTAATTACTTGTTTTTGACCCGTTGTGAACTGTTGGGAGTTGAGTGACATGTTCTCAATTAACGCTTTGGCAGCAATTGGAGTCTTATCAACAAGTTCTCCTCCACTAACGACATCTAAAATATTTCTATCCATTGGTAAAATTCCCTCATAGAAGTATTGAATAAGTAATTGCTAAATGATCTGGTGTTAAGGATAATTGGACACTAAATATTTGAATCTCTCCCAGTACTCAGCCGATGATTTATTATCCTATCAAATAACACATTTTTTTATTGACATAGCTCTGAAGAAAGGAAAGTACTTCTCTAGGAATAACTTTTTCAGATCATTCCAGCTCATAACAGTGTTTGGTTGAAGGTAATACAACCAATCTTTTGCAGCACCTTGTAGTGTGAATTGAAAGGCTCTAATCTTGACATGATCTTTAGTGACTCCTTCTAGTCTCAAAGGTGTAGAACACGCAACCTGAAATTATTTTTGATATTGATGAGGATCCTCACCTGCAAGACCACTAAACCTTGGAAAAATGTGTATTAACTTAGATTTCAATTCAAAAGGTATAGCAACAACAGGATAATCAATACATAAAGCACTATAATTCACATCAGGTGCAACAAGTTTTCTTAAGGTTCTATTTTGATCAGCCATGATATGATTATCAAATTCAAAATCAAATAAAATCACTATTAGTAATGAGAATCAAATCAATAATGAAATCAAAATCAAATCAACATAGAATCAAATAAAATTACAAAATACTGCAATGCAACAATTATGAAAATGCCAACAATATCCCTGTTGAGAAAACAAATGGAAAAATTGAAAAGCGATTAAACAAAATCTAAAAGTTATAAAAATCTTACTAATAATAAAATAAAATAAGATAATGAATCTACAAATTTTTTTGGATTGTTTTGAAAATAGAAATAAAATCAAATAAAATAGAAAAAATGAGGAATTTTCGATTTTGAGGATCGAAATCCCTTAGAAGTCTCTTCAAAGGGAGTATTGTTTATTAATTTTTTTCTTCTAATTTTATGGAAAAAATTCGAAGCAATTAGAAATAGTAGATTGCAGAGTCACTTGATAGGCTGAGATAATTAGCACTTTCATGCAACCCTAAAAATCAACAAACAAAAACAAACAAAAATATTGCTAACACCAGGGACATACCATACATCCTTGATCATAACTACTTTGTGCTAAAGCGGAAAAGAGGCAAGAAAAAAGTAAATTATTAATTTACCGGATGATATTTAGGTTATATTGTATCTGTCCATAGAGATTGGTGTATTGAAATGTCGTTCGAAAATTTCTCGCGTTTATGAGTTTGGGATAAAATGGGTTGTTTGTAAGGAAAGGTATCAACATAAAATAAATGTATAAAAAGGAAAGACAAATTTATCCATATTGACCAATTATACTCAACCTACAATATTCATCAATGTCAACATGTGTCAAACACAATACCCACTGTATCACCTCGACGACGATCTTTCAACCAACCTTAATAAGACATAAGTCAACCGTGCTAACCTCGTCAATGATCTCTCAGAGTTACACAGCTAACACAAAGGCATTAATCACAGACACCCTAAGTGAGTGTCATCTCTAAATCTATCTCTAAAATCCAGAAACTAATAAATAATAATCCTAGATAAGAATTCAAGCAATATATGTCTATAGAAACTCAAATCTCTAGCACAGAGCAAAAATCCAGGATAACAATCGATAATGATTAGTAAAGCAAGCTTTAGATAATTCCATGGGCGACAAATATACATGAGTTCAAAGTAAAAAATACAAACAAAACCCAACAAAAGAGAAATACATAGAGAGGAGAAGAGATAAACCACAAATCCTCTAGTTTATTAGTGCCGGTAGTTGAGAAATGTATCTCCAATCATCCATAAGCAAAGCCCTGGTGTTGTTTTCTAAGCTAATCTATCAAAAATAAGGTTGATGGAATTTGGGAACAAAAACACCCCAAAAACCACAACCTAAAAATGAATGTTATAAAACAAATCTCAGCAGACTGCATTAAGAGGACCTGGTGTAATAGTAGAAATATTGAGACTAAGCCATTGGATTTACTTGACTCACACAGATCAAATAAAAAACGCCACCGTACTTTATTGTTTCTAGAGAAATGGGAAAAGAGAGAATAACCCAAAAAAGAGGAGGAGAGAATCTAGGTATGGGGGTTGGTTATGCAAAGGGAAGGTGTGATACGGTGGGAGAACTGACTATGGTTTTCCGTTTGTTTTCGCAAATGTTTCGGTTGAGCAAGAGTCGCCACCGACTTTTTATTTTATCCTAAGGAAAGGTTAAAAAGCACAGCAAAAACCTTTGAGATGTTTTCTTGGGTTCGGGGAGTAGATTATAGAAAGGGAAGGTATTAGCACCCTCTCTATCCATGGTTATCCATGGGCTCTTAGTTACTTGCTTAGATCACTTGCCTTTTGTTTTCAATTGTTTTAAATGGTGCTCTTGTGTGTGTGTGTTTGAAAAATGTTTTGAAAAGAAGCCAATGTGGTGGAAACCTTTGTAATGATCCATGTTGGGATGTATACAAAGGTGTATGTCTTTTGAAAAGGTTTTAATTTGTTTTTGAAAGTTTTTTTGAAAGTGTTGTGAGGTGTGGTTTTAGAAAATAGGCAAGTGTTTTGTTTTTTGCAAGTTTTGATTCAAGTAACTAAGAGGTTATCTACTCCTAAATTTCTCAAAGTTTATTGCTATGTTTTAACCCTTTTTAATAAGTTTGTTCCACCATTGTATTTGGTGGACAATCTCATGTTAGGATGTGAAAGGGACGGGCACGGGTCACCGTTTAGACCATAATTGCAATGGTGCCAAGTATCTTTGGGCATTTTCTTTAAGGGACTTGATCATTTGTTTTGGAAGTATTTTGAAAATGTTATCGAGGGACTATGATCATTTGGTTTGTTTGTTTTTCCCAAAGAGACTTAACATGTAATATGGCCCAATTTTGAAAGGCAACAAGTGGAATACCCTAGGGGGTGCCAGTGTGATTTGTGTGTCCATTTTCATGCTTGTTTGTCTTGAGATTAGGTCATAACTATTTGTCGTTTTTAGCATACAAACCCTAATTCTAACATGGTATAATTAGAAAGCAATAAAGTGAGAAAATAAATTTACTAGCTATTACAAAACCAAATATGGGAAGGGGGGTACAAATGTTCAAATGGGGATATTGACAAGTAATTTAAACCTAAAACTATTACATCAATATTGAAATATTTTACAAAATGATTAATTGCACAAATTAAATAAAATAAGACAAATATGCAAGAATGCAAAAAGAATTTTTATATGTATGAAAAAAAAGAATTATTTATGTAAAAATAAAATAAAAAAATAAAGGGTATTATTTTTTTGAGTATTTTCATATTTAGGGTAAAACCCTAATTCTATTAAATAAAATGTATTATTAATATATACAATATTTATCATTTATACACAAAAATAAAATAAGAAAAGAAATATATTTGTAAAAAATGATTTTTTAGTGTTTAATATTAATAAAATAAAATATGTATATTTTTAGTATTTTATTCTAAGTATATTAATAAATATATATATTTATGTATTAAGTTCTAAATATGTATTATATATATAAAAAATAATAATATTTAATATTTAATAAAAAAAGTAATTTTCCTATAAAATATTTTCAGAAAGTAAAACAACAATAAAAATGTATAGAAATGCATTTGTACTATTTTTTTAGTATTTTAAACAAAATATATATATATCTATTTATGTATAAACTAAAAGAAAATTAAATAAATGCCTAACAAAATCAAAAATAGTGAGAAAAAATATTTTTATATTTTTTATGTCATGAGAAAAAATAAACAAAGTCAATCAAAAAAAGAAAAAAAGTCAAAAAGTCAAAGAAATAAGCAAATGGGCCCTGGGGGTGCAAAACAAAAATCATGGTGTGAATAAGAAACATGAGGCAAGCCCAGCCCAATGGACATCTTCTTCAACCTCTGAACAAAAACTTGTTCAAAAACGCGCGCCAGAAGCTTCATTTGAATACCCTGATTCTTTGATTTTTTGAACAAACTTCCAACACAAAAAATGTTAATCATGAAACCACGATTCCAAATATATAAAGAACACCTCCTAACTCTCAGAAATGAGAGAGAATTTTAACAATCCCAAATTCTGACCTAAGTTTTCTACCATTTTCAAACCTTAAATTCTCACAGCTCAGGCAAAAGAAATGAAAAGTAAAAGAATGTACATGTTCAGTGGCATGAGTAGAACATTGTTTGTTCACAAACTTAAAGCTAATGATGCCTAATAAGAGAGATACGAATTCAAAAAATTACCTGTTCAGTTGAAGTTCTATCTGGAAATGTAGGAACTTTCAGTGCAAGGTGATGATTGGAAAAGCTTCCTTGAGGTCCAGGGATGCTATTCCAATGTTTACTTTGTCTTGAAAGCTTCTGAATCGAGCTAGAGAACTTCACCTGCAAGTCAGAAATGTGAAAATGGTGGAACCAGTTAGAGGGATTACATATTGTGTTTTTGCTTTTGGTTAGCTTGCATAGATGGTATGGAAGGTGTGTGAACTGGTTTTGGCAAGAAAGCTTGAGAGAAATGAGAGATGGTACTCAAACTGCAGGGCCTGCCCTGTTTTTGAAGTTTTTGAGTGATTCTGAGATTGAGGGTGTTTTGAAGGCTAAGGGCTCGTGTATTAGCTTGTTTGTGTTGTGTGGAATGTGTTTGATAACTTTGTCTAAGTGTTCTTGAGCTGATATGGTAATTGGTATGTGTTATGGCACTTTTCTTCAACTTTAAGCAACAAATGTCAACTTGTGTTTCTAGGCATGTAGAGGACCCCTAATCCTGCTGCAAAGCTTCTCTTGATCAGAGTGATTTGTTCATAATCTTGTGCCAATCAGATTTGCAATGTACTTGTTGGATTTTCAATTTGACATAAAGTGCAACTTTTCAAGAATGGATATTATGCTTTTTCCAATTTGGGATTAATCCTCTAGACAATGCTTGAACTCAAAGAACATGGTCTTGGCACAAAGAATATGCATTAAATTTATGAGTGTAACTTGGTTTAAGGACCTGTAATCTAGCTTAAAGCATGCTGAGTTCAAATTGCAAGGTTATGGACATGTAACTTGGTCATGAACAAAGTGAGTTTTTGTCATATTGAGAAATTCGATTCTCCCTAACCATGAGGTTGTTTGAGAAGTTCTTGGACATTTTGGAAAGCTTGGAATGTGTACTACAATCCATCTTTGAAATTCAAATTGAAATTCCAAGTGGAAGTGTATGGAAAATGGCCTTGAAGTGGGGTAGAAAACCTTGTCAAAATAGGTCAAATTTTCACTAAGTTAAGAATTGTTTAGTGCCCTTATTCAAAAATTTGTAACTTTAGATACAAGTTTCAAATGGGAAAACTTTGTGAATCAAATTTGTAGATTATGAAACAAGATACAACTTTCATGTTTTGACCTTTGTTTGAATCCAAATGAATCATGGTGAAAAAGTGGGGCAAAGTTGGGAAAAAATTAGGGTTTTCCATAACTTAGAAAATTCTAAGTTATGAAAAATTCCATTTCAAACCCTAATTTGCATTTCTTGGTTTCTTGGTGAACAAGTTTCATGATTTGGTATGTTTTGATGAAAAATGAATCTTGACTCTTGATTTTGACCAAAAAGTCAAAGTTTGACTTTTCAGTATACAGTCAAAATTGATCAATTGACTGTGAAATTCAACTGTCAATCTTGTGTACTTGGGATCTTTTGAGTTTTTTGAGCATGTCAAGACAATTCCATGGGGTCCTTGAGTCCATATGTGATCTTTGTTTTCCATTGGCTAGGTCAAACAGTCAAAAATTGCCTTTGTGCAGTCAAAACCCTAAAAATGACCATTTTGCCCTTTTGGTGATCTGATCAAATTTCTTGTGGAATTGTGATCCAAACTTGATCAAATGGTCCATATGAGTTCATAATGTTGATGTGGGTCAATTTCCATGATATTTGACTGTCAATTGGCCACAGTTGACTTTTTCCCCAATACAACTGATTTCTAGGACAACTGTCCAATTGACTGGGTAAAACTTGGAATCAAGACTTGAAACTTGGTATGGGTAAACTTGGGAGTCCAACATGAAGCATGAAAGTCATCTTAGGCATTTTAGGTCAAAATATCTTTGTGCAAACACAAACCCTAATTTGGGTCAATCAGTGTAAGGAGAAATCTTGAGCAGAGGAAACCCTAACTGGATCTTAATCTTCAAAGGTTTGGTGATGAGAAAATGTTGAGGAAATGGGAGGGAAAATTTTGGGGTACAACAGTTGCCCCTGTTCAATCTTCTTGAACCTGAAGAGTTAGATTGGCAGGTTTGCCTTTCGTGACTCGAGGGTAAAAGGAGATTGGACACTAGAGTGCCCGGAAATTTGCACTCGCATGTTGGAGTATCAATAATGTGATGTCGGGAATGGGCTTACAGATGCCATTTGGAAGTGTTGATTGCATAAGAGATTCCTTAGCGAGAACTTATGTATTTGAGAAAGACAGATGTTTTCCTGGCTTGTTACAGGTGTTTGATCTTCAATTTCTTTGTGCAGACATGCCCTGGCTGGATACAGGTATCGAATCTACAATCGGTTGTTCACAGATATGCCCTGGCTGGATACAGGAATCGAATCCGGAAATAGTTGTCAACAGATATGCCCTGGCTGGATACAGGAATCGAGTCTGGAACTCTTCAGACGTGCCCTGGCTAGATACAGGAATCGAGTCTGGAAATATGGTCAACAGGTATGCCCTGGCTAGATACAGGAGTCGAATCTGGAAATGTTGTAGTTGACAGATGTGCCCTGGCTGGATACAGGAATCGAATCCGGAAATAGTTGTCAACAGATATGCCCTGGCTGGATACAGGAATCGAATCTTCGAACTCTTCAGACGTGCCCTGGCTAGATACAGGAATCGAGTCTGGAAATGTTCACTCTCAGATATGCCCTGGCTAGATACAGGTATCGAATCTGGAATCGTGACAGTTGAAGGTAGTTGTCTTTGGGATTGTCTTTTTCCCTGAAAAGGCAAAAACATAAGTTGTATGCAATGTCATGATGTATGATATGCATGATGTTATGATGTTCAACATGAGATAGTGTTGTATGCACTTTATCATGTACGTAAGCAAGATGTATGAAATGTGAAATGTTTATGAATGTAATTTTGTCTTAGGAACATAAATCCTTGACGACCGACATGGGAGTTGCTTTGTGGCAGAGATACTTTGCTGAAGTTTGACGAGGGGCCTACTGAGGACTTCAATGATGGATTCCGCTGGGGATAATGATGATAAACTCTGCTTGGGGAATACCAAAAACAAACTCCTGCCGGGGACTGAAAGAACCTTGCCGAGAGCGATCTTCCATGGCAATTAGCTGAGGATGACCCAATTATAAGCCCTTGTGAGGAATAACTCTGAATAAAGCTCGGGAGATACGTCCGTATTCTGCAGGGAACAAGCTTCCAGAATCTACTTGGGATAAGCTTTTAGACCTGCCGGGGAAAGTTGGCGACTTCACTGGGGAAAGTATTGCTGAATCTTGCCTTACTCTGCGGGGAGCTGAGATCATTTGGTCACATTCTTCAGTCGAATCTACATTGGTACCTTGGCAAACAAAGCAACCAGACTGCATCAGACAATTCCACATTGCCCCTGTTTCTGATGTCACCTGTAATTAATCTTCCGTTTTATGTGCAAATATTTATGAATCAGCAATTTAATGTCAAATGCATATATCAAAAATGAACATTGGACGTTCTTCGCAAAACAAAACAGAAAAAGGAAAAACAATGGCAATTTGTATGGACAAGTGAATTTGTATTGATTTGCATTTTGCCTGTGAATAGGCGTTTTTGTACAAGAGGCTGACATCCTAGTAAGAGGGTGCCACCGAATAACACAGAATTTACAATTTTGAAAAGAAAACAAAATAGCTATGTGAACAATCCCACTGGGTTCCAACTCTGCTATTGCCTTTATGTCTCCAAGCGTCCCATCGCTTTGCTGCCTAGTTGAAGATGAAGCTGATTGATCGATGCCGAAGTCTGAGCCAGATAGTTGATGCCGAATTCCGGATGCGAAGTGATCCAATGAGACATAGTGTTACGCTTCATCCCTAACTTTTTCCTGGACCGCCCTTTCGGGTTTTCAATCCACCGGGATACCCATTTTTGCCCAAGCCGCCCTTTCAGGTTTTCGACTTGCCGGGTGTACAGATTTTTTTTATTTCATCCCTTATTTTTGCCTGAACCCTTTTGGTTCGCCGGGAAGCCCTAATTTTTGCCTAGGTATGTCAACCTAGCGGGTCTTTTATTTATGCGTAGTATTTTTTCACTATATCTGCATTGGCGGGGTGAGGAAGATCGTCACCGTCCATGGTGGTTAGGATCATGGCTCCTCCTGAGAACACATGTTTAACCACAAATGGCCCTTCGTATGTAGGGGTCCATTTGCCCCGGGGATCACTTTGAGGAAGGATGATGCGTTTGATTACCAGGTCCCCAACTTGATACTCTTGTGGTCTGACTTTCTTGTTAAATGCCCTGATCATCCGTTTTTGATACGTCTGACCATGACAGATAGCGGTGAGTCTCTTTTCGTCAATCAGGTTTAATTGATCAAGTCGAGTCTGGATCCAGTCATCTTCACTCAAGTCTGCATCCTTCATTATCCGGAGAGAGGGTATCT
Source organism: Vicia faba (assembly GCA_948472305.1). Lineage (NCBI taxonomy): Eukaryota > Viridiplantae > Streptophyta > Magnoliopsida > Fabales > Fabaceae > Vicia > Vicia faba. The sequence goes on along the minus strand of OX451735.1, from coordinate 827,926,783 downwards.
GGACTTCAATTGGCAAGACTGCCTCCATGCCATAGACCAAAGAGAAAGGAGTTGCCCCGGTTGACGTCCTTGCTGAGGTACGGTACCCATGAAGAGAGAACGGCAACATCTCGTGCCAATCTTTATAAGTCACTGTCATCTTCTGCACAATTTTCTTGATATTCTTATTGGCTGCCTCTACAGCCCCATCCATCTTCGGCCGGTAGGGAGAAGAATTGTGGTGCTGTATCTTGAATTGTTCGCAGAGCTCAGTGATCATCTTGTTGTTGAGATTGGTACCATTGTCCGTAATGATTCTTTCCGGGACGCCGTACCGACAGATCAGATTATGCCGGATAAAACGCGCCACGACGCTCTTGGTTACCGTGGCGTAGGAAGCTGCGTCAACCCACTTTGTGAAATAATCGATCGCCACCAAGATGAAGCGATGCCCATTGGATGCCGTCGGTCGGATCTCACTGATCATATCAATCCCCCACATTGCAAAAGGCCAAGGTGCCGTCAGGACGTTCAGAGGAACTGGAGGAATATGCACCTTGTCAGCATAGATCTGGCATTTGTGACAAGTTCGAGAGTGTTGGTAACAATCGGCTTCCATTGTGGACCAGAAATATCCTTCCCGAAGGATTTTCTTAGCCATGGTGTGTCCATTGGAATGTGTTCCAAATGTACCTTCATGCAGTTCTATCATGATCTTCTCTGCTTCAGCCTTATCCACACAACGTAGTAGGGTCGAATCATGATTCCGTTTGTAGAGAATGTCGTTGCTGAGGAAGAATTTTGCCGCAAACCTCCTCATGAACTTCTTGTCATTGACAGATGCGCCCTCGGGGTATTCCTGAGCTTCCAAGTACCTCTTCACCTCGTGATACCAAGGTTTTTCAGTCACCTTCTCAGCCTCAAGCTCGCAGCAGTATGCCGATTCGTCCAACTTCCAGATAATGATCCGGGGAGCCTCATTGTCCCATTTAACTTTGAACATTGAAGACATCGTAGCTAGTGCGTCTGCTAGCTGATTCTCCTCTCTTGGGAAGTGCTCAAAAGTTATTTCTTCAAAGTGGGGAAGCAAGGTTGACACATACTCCTTGTAAGGAATAAGATTCGGGTGTTTCGTATCCCACTCGCCTTTGATCTGATTGATCACGAGAGCAGAATCTCCGAAGACACTCAGAAATTTGATCCTTAAGTCGATTGCAGCTTGTAGACCCATGATACATGCCTCATATTCTGCCATGTTATTGGTGCAGTTGAAACACAATCGGGCGGTGAGTGGAGTATGAGTTCCTTTGGGAGATATGATTACAGCGCCGACGCCGTTACCCAAAGCATTGGAGGCTCCGTCAAAATGCATAGACCATCGGGATCGTTCCTCAGGTCCTTCATCCGGTCCAGGTACTTCACAGTCAGTTACCACCATGATGTCTTCGTCCGGAAAATCAAAGTTCAATGATTGGTAATCGTCCACAGGTTGGTGTGCCAAATGATCTGCCAGTACACTTCCTTTAATTGCTTTCTGAGTTGTATACTGGATGTCATATTCTGTTAAGATCATTTGCCATCTCGCTATTCTTCCAGACAGAGCAGGCTTTTCAAATATTTACTTGATGGGATCCATCTTTGAAATCAATAGAGTAGTATGAGTCAGCATATATTGTCTCAGCCGGCGAGCAACCCATACTAGAGCGCAGCAAGTTTTCTCAAGCAGTGAGTAACGAGACTCACAGTCGGTAAACTTTTTGCTCAAGTAATAAATAGTGTGCTCTTTTCGGCCAGACTCGTCATGCTGCCCCAGCACACACCCCATTGAATTATCAAGCACTGTCAAGTATAGTATCAGGGGTCTTCCTTCCACTGGTGGCATAAGAATGGGTGGCTCTTGGAGATATTCTTTTATCCTTTCAAAAGCAGCCTGACATTCATCGTTCCAACGTACTACTTGATCTTTCTTCAGTAATTTGAAGATTGGCTCACAAGTAGCAGTCAGATGTGAGATGAATCGGGCAATGTAATTCAGTCGTCCCAGGAAGCCTCTGACTTCTTTCTCTGTCTTAGGAGTTGGCATCTCTTGTATGGCTTTTACCTTGGCAGGGTCCACCTGAATACCTTTATCACTTACAATGAACCCTAGCAATTTTCCGGATCTTACCCCAAAGGTGCATTTGTTGGGATTCAATCTCAGCTTGTATAACTTGAGTCGGTCAAACAGCTTCCTCAAATGATCAAGGTGCTCCTCCTCAGTTTGAGACCTTGCAATCATGTCATCAACGTATACCTCAATCTCATGATGGATCATATCATGAAATAAAGCAACCATGGCGCATTGGTAGGTTGCCCCAGCATTTTTCAACCCGAATGGCATGACCTTATAACAGAAGGTGCCCCACTGAGTCACAAAGGTAGTCTTTTCCATATCTTCCGGAGCCATCTTGATCTGATTATACCCTGAAAAACCATCCATGAAGGAGAAAACCTTGTGTTGAGCAGTATTGTCAACGAGAACGTCAATGTGAGGTAAGGGGAAGTCATCCTTGGGGCTGGCCCTGTTCAAATCCCTGTAGTCGACACACATTCTGACTTTACCGTCCTTCTTCGGCACTGGCACCACATTGGCGACCCACTGAGGGTAAGAAGTTACTGCTAGAAACCCGGCGTCGAATTGCTTCATAACTTCATCCTTGATCTTTTCAGACATCTCTGGGCGCATACGGCGGACCTTTTGCTTTACCGGAGGGCAGTCTTCCTTGGTTGGCAGGTGATGAACTACAATGTCGGCATCCAAACCAGGCATATCTTCATAGGACCAAGCAAATATCTCCATGTAATCCTGTAGCATCTGGGTCAATCGTTGTTTCACGCTGAGCTCTAGATTGGCGCCAATCTTGACCTCTTTCCTATCTGTCTCAATACCCAGGTTAATTGTTTCCACCGGCTCTTCATGTGGTTGAATAGCCCTCTCTTCCTGGAGTAGCAGTCTTGCGAGCTCACCAGGCACTTCACAATCATCTTCACCTTCTTCTTCGGCCAAGTTGATCGGATTCTCGAAGTCGTAACTGGCGGTAGCAGAGCTGTTACCAGTGAGATCCAGAGTGGATTGAAACCTGTATAAGTGAGTGTGTGTAAATATAGCTGTTTTGCAATATATATAACACAGAAAGAAAAAGAGCACAAGATTTGAAATGCAACAAACGTCCAATGTTTTGATTGATGATATATGGAAATGTCATACAAAAAAGGCCCTCACAAATGGAGCTACGATGCCCCGGGTAGGACACCGAGCCAACAAAGTTTTAACATATTGTTTGTTACAAATTGGAAATCAAAAGAAATTAATTACTGCGTGACAAATGTGATAGGTGTAAAATCCTTTGCCGTCCAGTTGCTTGGTCCGTTGCTGGTAGTCGGGTAGATCCAACTGTCAAACTCTGCTTCCTCTACATCCTCCTCGATAGCATTCACCCTTGGGTTGGAGATAAACACCGGAGCCTTTCTGATCTTGTCCTTGCACACAGCCTTCTGAGCCTCTGCAGTAAAGCCCAGCCCAAACTTGTCGTTCTTTTGAGTGAAGTCAGGAAGCTGACCCCAGTTTGCACAATTGCCTTTCTTGATTACAGCCCGGGCATCCTTCAAGGACGCCATCTTCAACGGAAAATCTTCTTCCACCACTGCCTCAGCTGATGCCAACACTGGAGGTACTTCCTCAAAATGTTGAAAGGGGGTTTCAATAAACTCCCCGTCCATCTCGATATACCGGAATGAATTCAAGTGACTAACCATGTATTCTTCCTCGTCCTGCACAGTAACAATCTTCCCTTTGACAGGGTATTTGAGCTTTTGGTGTAGAGTGGAAGTTACTGCCCCAGCTTTGTGAATCCAGGGTCGACCCAACAAGCAGGAGTAAGATGGACGAATATCCATTACATAGAATGTTGAGCCGAAAACTTGGGAACCCACACGAATAGGGATGTCCACCTCACCGTGCACCATCCTCTTAGAACTGTCGAAGGCTCTAACAATGATGTTACTAGGTTTCAGCTCCAAACCCTCACAATCCAGACGATCCAATGCCTTCTTGGGTAAAACATTCAGGGAAGAGCCGGTATCCACCAACACGTGTGCGAGAGTAGTGCCCCTGCACTCTATAGAGACGTGCAGAGCATCATTATGATTTTTCCCTTTGGCGGTGAGGTCAGCATCTGAGAACCCCAAGCCATTGTCAGCCGTCAAATTAGCCACATAGTCGGTGAATTGATCCGCGGAGGTCTCTTGCGGCACATGGGCCATTTTCAGAAATGAAATCAGGTCTTTTGCATGGGCCTCTGAGCATAGCAGCAATGATAACATAGATATTTTGGAGGGAGTATGCCCCAACTGTTCAACAACGTTAAAGTCACTCTTTTTGATAATTTTAAGAATTTCCTCCATTTCTTGTTGGGAGGCTTCCACAGCAGTCTTATTTTTTGGTGCCTCCGTCTTGGAAGGCAAATCGGTAGCAACCTCTTTGCCCCGAGCATCAGAGGACTCGGCGGCAGTAGTAGATACAGAACTTGAATTGGAACATGCACACTTGCGGGTGTGATGGTGAGAGGTTTTCGGATAACAGGCGGTGCAATGTCAGGCGAGAAGAGCCTGCCACTGCGGGTAATCTTTGCGGGACCAATGATATTACTGATACTGGTATTGGTGCTGAACTCCTGCTTCACCCCAAACACATACACGTCGGCTCCATAATGCCATGGAACAGCTTTATCAGACTCATATGGGAGAGGCCCCGGGACAGTAATAGTGATGGGTGCAACATACATAATTTGGACTGGTTTCTTTACGGGAGCTTTGGCAGGATTGTAGATAGTGACAACAGATATTTCTTCAATGGAAACAAACGGAACATCAGTTTTCTTGAACAGAATTTCCTTGCTATCCATCAGGCTTTGGATGCCTGATTTCAGCAGTGGACAACCGGTAGGGATAACAGCACACAGGAGGCAACCCTTACCACAACCCGGAAATAAACCGGCTAGTAGTAAGTTCCTCTTAACAGTCAAAAGAGGGGTAACAACTTCATTCACCGAAACAGCATACAATTCTTCCTCAATGGCATTTACTCTATGCTGGGGCATATGAGCAGTTACAACATTTGGTCTCTCAGGCGCTTCAAACTGAATTTCCTTTGCGTCAATCAGATCTTGCACTTTGTTTCTCAAGGCCCAGCAATCATCAGTAGTGTGCCCGGGACTATCAGAATGATAAGCACACTGGGCATTTGGGTTATACTTAGGAGACGCAGTGTTGACGACCTTAGGAGCTTCTTTGAGGGTCACCAAGTTGGTTGATAAAAGTTGGGGTAAAATTTGAGATAATGTCATACTCAGCCGAGTATACTGCCTCTTGGGCCTTTCACTTCTTTGTTGATTGTACTGCTGAGGAGCAGCAACAGGTTTTGAGATGACCAAAGCATTGACGGCTTGGCGACTTTCGGGCTTGACTTGTCGTCTAGGACCGTAGACGGCACTTGCTTCTTTCTTAAACGGCCTCTTCTCAGTACTTGTAGAGGCAGCCTTTTGTATCTTGCCTGACCTGATGCCAGCTTCAATTCTTTCTCCCGTTAGAATCAAATCCGTAAACCCAGCGGAGGAGTTACCAACCAAATGATTGAAAAATGGACCAGACAAAGTCCATAGGAACATATCAACCAGCTCACGATCAGTCAATGGAGGTTGCACCCTGCCAGCCAAATCTCTCCATTTTTGTGCGTACTCTTTGAACCCTTCACCCGTTCCTAGAGACATACCCTGAAGTTGGGTACGCGTAGGAGCGAGATCAGAATTGTATTGGTATTGTCTGTAGAATGCGGTTGCCAAATCTTCCCAGTGTCGGATGCTAGTTCCATCTAATTGGTAAAACCATTCAAGCTGTGACCCCGAGAGGCTATCTTGGAAGAAGTGAATCCAGAGGTTCTTATCTGTCGTGTAAGGTTGGATCTTCCTTACGTACGACCTCAGATGTAGCTTTGGGAAGGAGACCCCATCATACTTGGCGAAGGCAGGCGCCTTAAACTTGTGTGGAATTACTACCCCAGAAGATAACCCCAGATCTCCGAAATCCAGTCCCGGCACATTCTGAATTTCCATGGCGCTCAAGCGGTCCTCCAATTACTTGTATCTGTCTGCAGCAGGTGGGTATTGTTCGTCATTATAGTCCGTCTCGTTGTCGGAGACTGCGGGACTAGGAGCTCCTCCCCCTTGGGGACTGTTTTTCTCAGCAGAGGAAGTAGTTGGTTCAGCTTCATTATGGAGTGTGTTCCCAAATCTGCGTCCGGTGTTGAATAACGCAGTCCTCTTTTTCTTCTTCTTCTTCAGGAGTAGAGTCTTCAACTCTTGCTGACCTTGGGCTAGGCTTAGGACCATTTCTTGAAACTATGCACTTTGGGCCTGAAGGGCCTTGATTGCTTGCTCACTGGAGGAGTCTGGATTCATGATGACTGTTCAAAATAAACAGCGAAGGAGATTAAGCAACCTGTGAAATAGGGTACCTGCTATGCATATGGTGCAATGGAATGCGTATGTTTTATGTTTTCAAAGACAAACAAGATTCAACTTTATAGACAAAAAAGGGAAACACACTTCATTAGATTAAAATTTTCAATTGTTCAACAATTTGCCCTTAGGCATTACAGGAATGAAAAATACTGGAAAGGAAATAAAAACTATAAAAGGAAATATCCAAAGCTCATCAATGCTCCCATGGCCTCCTCTTCTCAGTGCTGATGTAGTTGTTCAGGACCCGCTCTTCCTCCAATTGCTTAGTTAGCCTCTAGATCTTCCGTTCCTGCTCGTTGAACTTCTCCCGATAGAAATCCCGTTCTTCCTTTAGCTGCGCCCAAGATCTCTTCATTGTGTCAAAATCAGTAGGTATTTAAGGAGGGAGGACAGTTGGAGGAACCCCATCTTCCTTAGGAGATTCAAGAATGAGAGGTCTAACAGCTTCGTACGGCATACCTAACCTCTGAGCACGAATGCGGACCCACTTGCAGTAGGGTTCCATTGGTAGAGAAGTCTTTGGTCCCAACTCATGTGGGTCAGCTTTGTGAATTCTGTCCCAAGCTCTAATGAATCCATGGCGTAGTTTGTCACTATCTGCCTGAAACTCAAAATGGAAGTGAGGAACCAGCATTTCATGAGGCCCATCTCCTCTGGCTCTTCCAAACTGACGGAGAGCTAAGCATGGATTGTAAGAGATTCCTCCTTGGATACCAATCAACGGAACATTAGGGTATTCTCCGCAACGGTCAATAACAGCTACCTCATCCAAACCTCTGAGAGTCCAGGTGATATCATTATCAGTGAGAGACATTAACCTCCGAGCCCAACCTTTTCCTTCTTCATTCTTCAGCGCGAACTTAGGAAGGTGCGAAATAAACCACCTCACCAGCAAAGGAGCACAACACCACGGAGTTCCCCATTTTCGAGCAGTACGAGCATAGAGTTGTTGTAGAATATCACCCAAAAGAGTGGGTATAGGATTCCGAGACATGAAGATCCTTATGACATGGGTACTGATAAAGGTGTTAGGATTGGGAAACAATACCAGACCATAGATCAAAAGAGCCAGAATATCCTCGTACGCCTTGAAGTCCAGGTCATTCCAGAAGTCATTAGCCTTGCCAACCAGAAATTTGACCAAAAAGCCCTTGACCCCATTTCTAGTTTCCCAGTTGGACAATACCTCTTCTTTGGTCAAGGGGAGAATTGCAGCGATCTCTTCAGGTCTAGGAGTCTTTTCCAAACCAGTGAATGGAGTTTGTTCCAAAATAGGGATCCCAAGCAGATAAGAGAATTCTTCCAGGGTAGGAACCAGCTGGAAGTCTTGAAAGGTGAAACAATGATACAGAGGGTCATAAAACTGGGTCAGAACACTTATCAGTTGTTGGTCCCATTTTGCAGTGACCAAGCCAAGGAGAGAACCATGTCTGTTGATGAAGGAAGAAGTGTTTGGAATCCTTCCAACCAAATCCTTGAGTAAAACTGGTGGTTGAACAAAGTTGAGCCGGACAGTATTCCTACGCACGGGCATCATGATGTCCTACAAAACAGAGCAAAGATGAAACTCTTTTGTCTTTGAAATGGGTTAGTCCTTTATACAGGATGCATGCAATGGTATGATGGCATGATGCTATGATGAAGCACACCAGAAGTTTTCACACAGGCAAACATGATAAGGCACACAAGTCACACAAGACACCCTTAGGTTTCAGGCCAGCATGAATTTCAGGTATTATCCTCTTTTGGTTTTGTGGGTTGAAAACCTGTCCTATCAAAAGTAACCGGGTTCTAGAGGATCTCAAATCATTGGCTACCCTCAATCGGTCATAACTCCAGCATCACAATCTTTTCTCGCGGCCAGAACCATCTCGAGAGTTTAGCCTCAATGAGTGTAGCATACTGCTACTGTCCTAATAGCCAAGTTGGTCAATTTAGGGTTCTAAGGTTGGTTGGTGTTTAATGACTCCTTAGAAGACCTATATTCTCCCCGTTGCAACACAAGGGATATAGGTACAGACTAAGATGCCACACCAACGTAGCCACTGCTTCACCCATGTCGGTCTACGCCGGACAGGTCCCTCACAGATTATGCTACCTAAAGAAGGGTATTTCCCAGATCCGGGTTAGGATCTATGAAACTCCGATGCAAAGCCCACAAATATAAAAGCAAACAAAGCAAACAATTGAAAACAAAGGTGATCTAAACCCTAAGGTTACTCCACTTTTAAGAAATCCCCAGCAGAGTCGCCAGTTCTGTGATACGGTGGGAGAACTGACTATGGTTTTGCGTTTGTTTTCGCAAATGTTTCGGTTGAGCAAGAGTCGCCACCGACTTTTTATTTTATCCTAAGGAAAGGTTAAAAAGCACAGCAAAAACCTTTGAGATGTTTTCTTGGGTTCGGGGAGTAGATTATAGAAAGGGAAGGTATTAGCACCCTTTCTATCCATGGTTATCCATGGGCTCTTAGTTACTTGCTTAGATCACTTGCCTTTTGTTTTCAATTGTTTTAAATGGTGCTCTTGTGTGTGTGTGTTTGAAAAATGTTTTGAAAAGAAGCCAATGTGGTGGCAACCTTTGTAATGATCCATGTTGGGATGTATACAAAGGTGTATGTCTTTTGAAAAGGTTTTCATTTGTTTTTGAAAGTTGTTTTGAAAGTGTTGTGAGGTGTGGTTTTAGAAAATAGGCAAGTGTTTTGTTTTTTGCAAGTTTTGATTCAAGTAACTAAGAGGTTATCTACTCCTAAATTTCTCAAAGTTTATTGCTATATTTTAACCCTTTTTAATAAGTTTGTTCCACCATTGTATTTGGTGGACAATCTCATGTTAGGATGTGAAAGGGACGGGCACGGGTCATCGTTTAGACCATAATTGCAATGGTGCCAAGTATCTTTGGGCATTTTCTTTAAGGGACTTGATCATTTGTTTTGGAAGTATTTTGAAAATGTTATCGAGGGACTATGATCATTTGGTTTGTTTGTTTTGCCCAAAGAGACTTAACATGCAATATGGCCCAATTTTGAAAGGCAACAAGTGGAATACCCTAGGGGGTGCCAGTGTGATTTGTGTGTCCATTTTCATGCTTGTTTGTCTTGAGATTAGGTCATAACTATTTGTCGTTTTTAGCATACAAACCCTAATTCTAACATGGTATAATTAGAAAGCAATAAAGTGCGAAAATAAATTTACTAGCTATTACAAAACCAAATATGGGAAGGGGGGTACAAATGTTCAAATGGGGATATTGACAAGTAATTTAAACCTAAAACTATTACATCAATATTGAAATATTTTACAAAATGATTAATTGCACAAATTAAATAAAATAAGACAAATATGCAAGAATGCAAAAAGAATTTTTATATGTATGAAAAAAAATAATTATTTATGTAAAAATAAAATAAAAAAATAAAGGGTATTATTTTTTTGAGTATTTTCATATTTAGGGTAAAACCCTAATTCTATTAAATAAAATGTATTATTAATATATACAATATTTATCATTTATACACAAAAATAAAATAAGAAAAGAAATATATTTGTAAAAAATGATTTTTTAGTGTTTAATATTAATAAAATAAAATATGTATATTTTTAGTATTTTATTCTAAGTATATTAATAAATATATATATTTATGTATTAAGTTCTAAATATGTATTATATATATAAAAAATAATAATATTTAATATTTAATAAAAAAAGTAATTTTCCTATAAAATATTTTCAGAAAGTAAAACAACAATAAAAATGTATAGAAATGCATTTGTACTATTTTTTAGTATTTTAAACAAAATATATATATATATCTATTTATGTATAAACTAAAACAAAATTAAATAAATGCCTAACAAAATCAAAAATAGTGAGAAAAAATATTTTTATATTTTTTATGTCATGAGAAAAAATAAACAAAGTCAATCAAAAAAAGAAAAAAGTCAAAAAGTCAAAGAAATAAGCAAATGGGCCCTGGGGGTGCAAAACAAAAATCATGGTGTGAATAAGAAACATGAGGCAAGCCCAGCCCAATGGACATCTTCTTCAACCTCTGAACAAAAACTTGTTCAAAAACGCGCGCCAGAAGCTTCATTTGAATACCCTGATTCTTTGATTTTTTGAACAAACTTCCAACACAAAAAATGTTAATCATGAAACCACGATTCCAAATATATAAAGAACACCTCCTAACTCTCAGAAATGAGAGAGAATTTTAACAATCCCAAATTCTGACCTAAGTTTTCTACCATTTTCAAACCTTAAATTCTCACAGCTCAGGCAAAAGAAATGAAAAGTAAAAGAATGTACATGTTCAGTGGCATGAGTAGAACATTGTTTGTTCACAAACTTAAAGCTAATGATGCCTAATAAGAGAGATACGAATTCAAAAACTTACCTGTTCAGTTGAAGTTCTATCTGGAAATGTAGGAACTTTCAGTGCAAGGTGATGATTGGAAAAGCTTCCTTGAGGTCCAGGGATGCTATTCCAATGTTTACTTTGTCTTGAAAGCTTCTGAATCGAGCTAGAGAACTTCACCTGCAAGTCAGAAATGTTAAAATGGTGGAACCAGTTAGAGGGATTACAGATCGTGTTTTTTCTTTTGGTTAGCTTGGATAGATGGTATGGAAGGTGTGTGAACTGGTTTTGGCAAGAAAGCTTGAGAGAAATGAGAGATGGTACTCAAACTGCAGGGCCTGCCCTGTTTTTGCAGTTTTTGAGTGATTCTGAGATTGAGGGTGTTTTGAAGGCTAAGGGCTCGTGTATTAGCTTGGTTGTGTTGTGTGGAATGTGTTTGATAACTTTGTCTAAGTGTTCTTGAGCTGATATGGTAGTTGGTATGTGTTATGGCACTTTTCTTCAACTTTAAGCAACAAATGTCAACTTGTGTTTCTAGGCATGTAGAGGACCCCTAATCCTGCGGCAAACTTCTCTTGATCAGAGTGATTTGTTCATAATCTTGTGCCAATCATATTTGCAATGTACTTGTTGGATTTTCAATTTGACATAAAGTGCAACTTTTCAAGAATGGATATTATGCTTTTTGCAATTTGGGATTAATCCTCTAGACAATGCTTGAACTCAAAGAACATGGTCTTGGCACAAAGAATATGCATTAAATTTATGAGTGTAACTTGGTTTAAGGACCTGTAATCTAGCTTAAAGCATGTTGAGTTCAAATTGCAAGGTTATGGACATGTAACTTGGTCATGAACAAAGTGAGTTTTTGTCATATTGAGAAATTCGATTCTCCCTAACCATGAGGTTGTTTGAGAATTTCTTGGATATTTTGGAAAGCTTGGAATGTGTACTACAATCCATATTTGAAATGCAAATTGAAATTCCAAGTGGAAGTGTATGGAAAATGGCCTTGAAGTGGGGTAGAAAACCTTGTCAAAATAGGTCAAATTTTCACTAAGTTAAGAATGGTTTAGTGCCCTTATTCAAAAATTTGTAACTTGAGATACAAGCTTCAAATGGGAAAACTTTGTGAATAAAAGTTGTATATTATGCAACAAGCTACAACTTTCATGTTTTGACCTTTGTTTGAATCCAAATGAATCATGGTGAAAAAGTGGGGCAAAGTTGGGAAAAAATTAGGGTTTTCCATAACTTAGAAAAATTCTAAGTTATGAAAAATTCCATTTCAAACCCTAATTTGAATTTATTGGTTTCCTTGGTGAACAAGTTTCATGATTTGGTATGTTTTGATGAAAAATGAATCTTGACTCTTGATTTTGACCAAAAAGTCAAAGTTTGACTTTTCAGTATACAGTCAAAATTGATCAATTGACTGGGAAATTCAACTGTCAATCTTGTGTACTTGGGATCTTTTGAGTTTGTTGAGCATGTCAAGACAATTCCACGGGGTCCTTGAGTCCATATGTGATCTTGGTTTTCCATTGGCTAGGTCAAACAGTCAAAAATTGCCTTTGTGCAGTCAAAACCCTAAAAATGACCATTTTGCCCTTTTGGTGATCTGATCAAATTTCTTGTGGAATTGTGATCCAAACTTGATCAAATGGTCCATATGAGTTCATAATGTTGATGTGGGTCAATTTCCATTAGATTTGACTGTCAATTGGCCACAGTTGACTTTTTCCCCAATACAACTGATTTCTAGGTCAACTGTCCAATTGACTGGGTAAAACTTGGAATCAAGACTTGAAACTTGGTATGGGTAAACTTGGGAGTCCAACATGAAGCATGAAAGTCATCTTAGGCATTTTAGGTCAAAATATCTTTGTGCAAACACAAACCCTAATTTGGGTCAATCAGTGCAAGGAGAAATCTTGAGCAGAGGAAACCCTAACTGGATCTTAATCTTCAAAGGTTTGGTGATGAGAAAATGTTGAGGAAATGGGAGGGCAAATTTTGGGGTACAACAGAAGGTATTAGCACCCTAAACATCTATGGTACTCCACATGAACCTCTTTGAAAATTTGTGTATTTGGCTAAAAATTTTGTATACAAAAATAGATAGTGGAGATTACAAAAGGAGTATTTTTTACAATTTTGCACCCGCTGTGGTTGTGAATCTTTAGTGCCTACATACCACCTTTCGTGCAATAGGGGATTAGGGTACTCATAGTTCACCTTTAAAAATTTTAAAACACAAGTGTGTTGGTTAATTTTAAGAGATAAGACATCATCGTCATATCCGAGTGGAAAACATACTTACTACCCACAATTATGAGAAAGGAGAATTTGCGTCATCTCAAAGTGGAAGGTGTAACTTGGATTTTAAAATCAACAAAGTCTCACTTAACACCCAAGTGGAAAATATCTCACTTCACTATATATCATAGAAGTATAGTAGCTTGCATCATTACAAGGATTGACAAGAGTCTAATCTTTTGAGAAAATTTGAAATAAAAAAGCTAAAGTGGCAAAATGGTTTGAATGAGATTGATTGACTTTTAGTCTTCTCACAAAAATGTCAAAGTATGATTAAGTTGGTTAAAGTTTAATTAAGAAAATATTTTTGAAAATACATGGACCTAAGTCCAAGTTTATTATGAAAGCATTTCAAGTTAGAAAATAAGAAGAGTTTTGAAAAGGTGGGAGAAGATTTTTGAAATTAAAGAAGATAAGAGGAGATGAATGGACTATCCTAAAACAATAAGGTAAAATCTAGGGAAAAGAACCGTATAACCAACAATAAGCCAATACTTGACATAAAGAGTCAATGTAGAATTCCCATTATTTGGATTGAAACCAAGCAAGCAAAGATACTAAACCTCTTAATAATACCAAGCTTCAAATACATTAAGCCTTCACAAAAATTGGGCAGAGTAACGACTGTATACAGATGAATTTCCAATCTTAGATAAAGCATATAATTAGAATAACCTATACACAAAGAAAATTGACCCAATGTCTCGGGGTAAACCCCAATAACTCCATACAAAATAACAATAGAATCACAAGGTCCCAAAGAGTCAAGACTTCTAATCCTAAGTCTGAGAGGTCCACAATCTTCACAATTCCAAGGATAGTAACCAAATAGTCCAAGTAAGCTTAAGGTTTTTTATTGTTCAAGTTGATTATTAAGTGTATTCAAAAATAAAATGAAAGCTCAAGTGAGCAGAGATGAAGAAAGGCATGAAGTTAAATGCTCAAGTGAGCAAAGATAAAAATAACATGAAATGTAAATGCCAAAGTAAATGGTACATAAAAGTAAAGGCATAAAATAAAATTATAAAGTAAAAGCACAAAGTAAAAATCAATTATTAGTGAATTAGAAGTTAGAGGTTAGTTGAATGACCATCTTGAAACTTGCATTTGAAAACTCATTAGAAGATTGATAAAATCAAAGCTTATTAACAACAAGTTTCATTTGATTTTTGTCAGGTATATCATTCATTTCTAGTGTTCAAGGTAGCAACATATGATCAATGATGTTTAAATGATTCGCTTAGACCAAAGTTTATGAAGATTCATTAGAGGATTGATAAGATCAAAACCTCCTAACCATGAACTCCAAGGTTATTGGATAAAAGGTTTCAAATTAAACGTACTCGGGCTTGCAAACATAGGTTTTAGCCACGAATGATCATTTCTCAGGACAAATGTAGCGCTATGTTAAGCAATCGTAAGTGGATTTATGTAGAAGTCACAACTATTTTGAGTCTGATCAATAGCAGTGTATGTAATACATAAGTTTTAAGATGTGATAGAAACAACACTCATGAAACTTATAGCACAAGAAATGTCAGAAAAATAAAGGAAATAAGATGGAGAATAGATACTTGAACTAAAGAATTTAATCAAACTATCATTAAAATCATTCATCCACTTTGGTGGAGTTAAACTCAACACCCAAGATCCGATGATATTAATGAAGCTCATGATTAAAAATCACATAGTTCAAAATCATTCAGAATATATACAAAAATAAAATTGCATTTAATAAGCAAAATAGAATGGGAAAATATTTTTTAAACTGTTTTTGAAGTTAAAATAAAAAACTATATTTAAAATATCAAATGATAATTAAAAGAAACTATAGAAAAGTCACATATGATCTCTAGTATTTTTACAAAATTTTTGGAAACTTTTAAAAATAGAGAAGTATTTTTAAATTATTTAAAATCACTCAAGCAAGTGAAAAATGATTAAAAATAGTAAAAATCAGAATAAAATTCTAGAAAAACTCCAGAAAGTCAACAATAAAGAAAATGATATTTATGAATTTTTTCCGAATTTAAAAATACCAAAATAAAATTTTTAAACAATTAAAAAACAAGTCAAAACAAAAGAAAAATCATAAAAAATATTGAATCTGAAAATAAAATTGTGAGAAAAATGAAAATCAGAAAGATGATATTCAAGAATATATTTATAAATATTTTCATAATTTTTTGTTCATAAATGAATTTTCTATGATTTTTTGAAGTTTAAAACAATTAAATGTAAAAACCAGAAAATAAAAATAAAGTAAAAAAATATGGACCATTGGATGAGAGTCAAAACAAGTTAGTAAATAGATCCAAAGAATCTGGCAGGTTGTGTATATTATGGTCTGCTTTGGAAAACACACTGGATCCTTTTTTAAAATATAAATAACTTTAACTATGGCGCGTTGGATGGAGTCTGACTCACTTAAGTAATCAGATCTACGGGAACCTGAGGCACGCACATGATAAAATGAAACACCAGATTAAATTCAAAAAAAGTACATGTCACGCTATCATTCATTGAAGCACGACACATAGGTCGTCTTCAACCTCCAGACGCCCTAAATTGGAGTTCCTCAAACTGTAAAATTAGCAAATCGGACAGGTACCATTAGATTCGTCTGTCTAAGACGATTCTAATGGTACCCTCGTGCGAAATTTATATAAACTGAGCAAGGCTCGATTTGGAAAAAAGAAGAAAAAATAGCGAGCACTGAGTTTCCAAGCATCTCTCTCAATTCTCAATGAAAATAAAAATCATAAGAAGTATGAGAATCAGAAGGATGAGTAGAGTAAAATAGGGATTTATTTTATTCAATTTGGTTGAAAATTATACCTGAATTAAGTTCACCAAAAGATCTCTGAAACTAAACTTCTGTAGCTTGATTTAGGTCACAATTCTTGAAGGTAAGAGTGTGGTTAGCTTCAGAGGAGTTCAATGGAGCTAACTGAATGAGGCTTTTAGTGTTTTAAGGTGAGAATGAAAGAAATCAGAAATTCAAATTTAGAGTTCGTGTGGGATCTGAATAGGGTGATTTTGGCTATTAAAGCTTTAGAAAATGAGAGGAGTGAGGTCCTCTATTTATAGGAAAGTGAATGGTGCAAATAATTGAGAGAAAAAGTGAGGTTTGGAGGGAAATGAGTGGATCCCGAAAATGGAAAAAAGCATGACTCTAATTCAACTAAAACTCATCCAATTCCTGCATTTTGATGCTTAAAAAATTCCGAGCAAGTTTGTTAATCATGTTTAGATCAAAAACACGTGCAAAACTGGTGTTTAGAAGGTAAATTATGGATTTCAAACTCTGACTTTGGAGAAAAATTTAGTTTCAAGTAGCTGACTTTGAACTCATGGTGTGTACAATTTAGGAAGCTTTACGAGATGATTCTTGATGCATTGGAAAGATCATGTAATACTCTTCACAATGTGCCAAGAAAGACCTCATTTGGACGCTTGAGCTAGAAGTTATGTTCATTCAAAATCAAGAAAAATATGCTGACTTTTATACTTCGAAAAATTCTAAGTTTCTTCTTCAAAAATGACCTATAATGTTTTGATTCCAAACAAGGCCTTCCTCAAAAAATTTGCTTTGAGAAATGAAACTATCATGAAGTGGACTTCCCAAAGAGCATTTTGAAACTTGTGTCACTAAAAAACTCCAAGTATTGAAAAAGTTATGGTCTTGTGAAATTGATGAAAATCCATGAGGTGACCTATAATCTTTTGAACTCAAAAAGCATATTCCCACAATTTTCAATATTTGGACCAAAAATATAGTTAAAATTAACATTATTAAGATCAATGTGAAAAAGGAATGAGCTTAAGATGATAAAAATTGACCCAGTTATGATCCTTTGAAGTCACATAAAAGAATTTGATGGCCTATCCAGAGGACTTGTAATATTTCTCAATCATTAGTGATCTTCCATACAAAATTTGCTTGGAAGTCTTGAAGTGTTTTGTTAATAACTCTTTAGAGAGAAACATATATTTGTAATCACTCAAAAATATCCAAATATGAACAAGATATATACCTTAGAAGTTCAAAACTCTGGCTTATAAAGCATCAAAATGACTTGGAAACCCTTTCAACTTTTGACAATACTTCTTACACAATTGCTTTTTCCATGTGAAGAGAAGTTATTTTAAATTATAATATGAACCCATACAATAAAAATCACTTCCAAATCTTGATAATTAAGGGAGTTATGCACTTGTAGTCAAGGAATCAAGAACTTGTCCAATTAGGTCAAATATCTTGAATCAATCTTGCATCTTTTGACTTCCTTTGGCAAATAGAAGCATGATGAATCATAGTAAGCCTTGTCATTAAATTTTATTAAAGCACACTCAAAGATGAAGCTTAAATATAAATGAAGCTTTGTTTAAGAAGGCATTGAAATAAACTCATGAATCTATGAATCAACCTGATGAAATATGTTGTGCCATCACCTATTATGTCAACATCCATAGAGCAAGTATACATACATTGTATTTGTTAGTTAAAATTCAATCAATCATAAAAGCACACATGTACAAAACCATACAAATCAAGGTACTTGGTGATCCCATATGAACAAACTTAAATATAGGAAGAAGAAACAAACTCTAGTGTGTTATCTTGATATGATTTGGTTGACATTGAAATGATGAGAGATCTTAGGGGTAAAAACTGGAGTATAACAACTTCCCTTATTTAAGTGTCTTCTATTTTAAGATATGAAGGTTAAAATCTTCGTGTTGACACGATTGAAGATACTTAAATATAAAACAAGCCCTATTTTTGGCCCTAAGATGCCATGAAATGCCTATGATCATGCATGCAGACAAACAAATCCAAAGGTGACAGAGGATACCACTGGGGATGCAAGAAATAAAAATAAAGGATCAAAAGAAAAAATCGACCAGGAAAATAAATCACTGGTGAACAGAAGACTCAACTCTACTGGGTAAAGCCCAAGGAGGAGATAAGGCGTCATCAAATCAAATATTGAGGAAAACTTAATGGATGACAAAGATCGACAGATAACTGCGAACTCCCCACTCACAAAAGATAGGAAAAAAGTAACGTCGACTCACAGAGAAAAGAAATGGTAAGATAATCCCAGTAAATACCAATATTAGGGTATGTTATACCGCAAAATTTTCCCTCCCATATCTCTCAAGATATGTCAAGAATCATCTCCAAATAGTTCAAGATTGCTCAAGGGTTGTACAGTCAAAACACCTCCTTAGGCAGTCAATTCAAAATTAAGGTTTTGGTTCTCTAAAGGAATTTGAGATTTTCAATGGTTCAATCAAGTCTCATAGGCCTATATACATCCTCAAGCACCTACATGCCAAGTTTCAAGACTCACAGTGCCAATTTGCACAGTCAAAAGCTCCATTTGACCTACAGTTAACTGCAAGGGCAAAATGGTCATTTTGCAGTCAAAAGTCAGAATTTTTGGTCAACATCTTATTTTGAACTCACAATCATCATTTGATCAAGCCTTGATTATGATTCCACAAGAATAGCTCAAAAATCATCAAGATGCAAAAAGTTACTATTTTTGGATAGTAGAAAAGTCAACTGTATCTTGACCAGGGCATAACGTTTTCATGGTTTGTCAGAAAAATTGCATCCAATGCTCATTTTGAAGGGGATGCAATTTCCTACAATCCATCTTCACACTCAAAGTTCAAGAAATGCTCTCACATGAGGTTACCAATTTTTACATTATAGGTCAATTTCAAAAGTCAACAAAAGTACACTTTGAGTCAAAGGACATAACTTGAGATTGGTAAATCCAGATGACATGGGGCCAAAGGCATTGGTTAGAGGACTTCAAGAGCTTTCCAAAATGTCAAAGAACATGGTCATATGATCAAAATTGAGCAAGTTGTGCATTGGAGAAGTTGGGAAATTTTCATGAGTTTGCAAAAGTCAACTTTGCTCAAAACACCTTCTTTTTGCTAATGGGCCTCAAATCTCTTCTTGAAACATCACCCATGACCTATGCACGACCCACCAAGCTTAATTGAATTTGTTTTCTTATTTTTATTAATTAATTGGATTTTTAATTAATATTAATTCATTTAGTTAATTTAAATTGTAGGAAAATAGAAGATTTGATCTTTTAAATCTTTTTGTGAAGCAAATATGATCTAAACATGCTGGCAAATTCGTGCACAAGTCAAAGATACAAAAAAATCCAAATTTGGAAAGTTTGTTCAATCATGAAAATCAAGAATATTTGATTTTTCAATCAAGGATTAAATCATCAATGCAATGGATATTGGCCCAGCTTTTTGACCTAATTTGTTTCCCTTATACATATGCAAGCTAACTATACCCTAGAGGACGTGAAAAAGCTGCAGAAACACCCCATACAATTTCAAGAAATTCCAAGAAAACTCAAAACTGATTTTTGCATCCTAGGCTAATTCAAGGTGTTTCAACCATTCTAATACATTGCAGGAGGTTCCAGGAACGTTTTGGAATCAAAATCAAGCATCAAAGCTCAAGGAATTGCTACCTACAGCCCCACGGTTTGTCATTCTTATTCAGAATTATATATCTTGATTCATGCGCATTTAACACGTTTTCATGATTGTTTTGCATTGCTAGGAACCATATGAAGCTAATGGTATGATTGAATTAAACTATAACGCCCTGAATCAAAAGATGCCATGAACGATTTGTTAGGGTTTCTTGAGTTTTTAATTAGGGCTTTCTGAACCAGGCAAAATTAGGACTCATGAGATACATGACTGAACTCGTGTGGCCAAGACGAACAAGCCCAATACCTCGCGAAATATTTATATGCACTGTGCTTCTAATCTCTATTTTTCGTGCAGACGAATAGTGGGGGTTAAAAACCCCCGCTATCTGATTCTATTTTATACAGGTTCAAGGTTGAAGACGAGGGCGTGTTGTCACCTGATTGGCCAGTTTTAAATCTTAGCGCGTTTTTTCATAATTTCAGCATATTAATTGATTTTGACATATTATGTTTATTTGTTCTTCTCATAATGAATAAACGCGCTAGTTGGGTTGGCAAGCAGGTGGATGGAAAGGCTATTGGGACCTGGGTTCGAATCCCAGGTCCCCCAAAATTCTTATTATTATTTTCTTGTGCATATTCCAATGGACTGCCAGGTATGAAGATTACCATGCGCCTCTAACCTCCAAGCACCAGATGTCTCCAAATTCAGATCCAGTGGACATGAGTGGAGTCCTCACCATAGTCTCTAGTCAATGACTATGCAGGGGATGGCCATGGTCAACGTGGCTGGAGTGTTGTTGGGCCTGAAAATTGCATCATACACCTCCTGATTTGGGCCATCACCCCCCTGGGTTATTCTTTTTTTTTCTTCTCTTATATTTTTCCTTTAATTGTTTTACTATTAATTATTATTATTATTATTACTTAATTAACCAAATTAATTTTTTCATAATAAAATCAGAAAACATAAAAATATAATATTTTTATTTATTAAATTTAATTAGTTATTTTGTAAATAAATACTAACATAATTAATTTATTTAGTTAATTAGGTTAATTTTAATATTTTCACAATAAATCTAAAACTAATGTAGAATTAGGGTTTCTTGACAATTTTGACCATCTTTTATTTATTTCCTTGAAACATAAAAAACTCAAAAATATTTCTTTTTATTAATTAATTAATTAATTAGGTTTAATTTAATTAAATGCAAAATAACAAAACTTCCTTCTTTCTCAAAAAAAGGGTCAAAACCCTAAAGACTCCCCAATCCAATTTTTCTCGCGCGTGATTATTTTTTATTCATTATTTTTTATTCCTATTATGTAATTGCTCTGAGGATGTAATAGCTTTAATTAGAACTTTTTATCGCTTTTCTTTATTTTCTGCAATTTACTTTTCAAGGGTTTGTTTTTGGCGATGTAAATACCCGACGCCTTGAAATAGCTTAGCTTTATTTTCCGCAACTATTAAACTGCTAGATGTATGTTAACTAGGCTATGCATGACAAGATCTGTCTTAAAATAAAATCAATCGTAGCTCACCATAACATGTACAAAGATAACATAATTGAAACCTGACACACTTGCACATGCCACTCCTAGGGTATGCCTCACTTGGTTGCCTCAACGTGGTCATTGAGTATAGGGTGTTTTAGAGGTCGCCCTCCTGTCTAAAGATCAAAAGTTGCCTCGAAACGGTTGCCTCGATAAAAAAGGATCTAAGACATTAGGGTTATCGCTAAAGCGTCCTACCATTGCTTTAGTGACCACATGTCCCATTAATCGAATTGACCCGAAAACTCCAACGACGGTGCTACCTACTTCTCAATAGTGAGATAGTACTGTCTAAAGGAAATTTACACAGCTTAATTTCTTTTGAGTAGGTAGAGGTTCTCAGGCACTTGCTCTTTCAAAACAAAACAACTTTTCGCACTTACACTTTTCAAACAAAGTTTTCAAACAACACTTCATACACTCTTGAGGACAGATACAAGAGTTAAATCAAAGTTTTCAAACAAACTTTTTCAAAACCCACAAACACAAGAAAAGAAAAACATTTTTGAAAACATAGTGAGCAAGTACCTAAGAGCCCGTGGATAACCACAGATAGAAAGGGTGCTAACACCTTCCCTTTCTATAATCTACCTCCCGAACCCGAGAAACATCTCGAAAAGGAATTTTGTTGTGCTTTTGTCCTTTCCGTGTTGGAGAAAATAAAAGACGGTGGCGACTCTTGCTTACCGCGACATTTCGCGAACCAACATCAAAAAACAGTCAATTCTATTTCCACCGATCACAGAACTGGCGACTCTGCTGGGGAATTTTATAAGTGAGGTGTACCTTAGGATAAGATCACTTATGTTTTCAATTGTATGCTCTGTATGCTTTAATTTTGTGGGCTTGTATCGGAGTTTTATAGATCCTAACCCGGATCTAGGGATACCCTTTAGGTAAGTAGCAATAAACTGTGAGGGACCTGTCCGGCGTAGACCGACACGGGTGAAGCAGTAGCTACGTTGGTGTGACACCTTGGTCTGTACCGATATCCCTTGTGTTGGAACGAGGAGAATATGGGTCTTCTGAGGAGTCATTAAGCACCAACTGACCTTAGAACCTTAAATTGACCAACTTGGCCATAGAACAGTAGCAGTATGCTACACTCATTGAGGCTAAACTCTCTCGATGGTTCCAGCCGCAAGAAAAGGTTGCCAAACTGGAATTATGACCGATTGAGGGTAGTCAGTGATATTGAGATCCTCTAGAACCCGGTTACTATTTTTAGGACAGGTCTTAACCAACTGAAACTGAAAGAGGGTAGTACCTAAACTTCATGCTGGCCTAAAATCTAAGGGCTCTCTTGTGTGACTTGTGTGCCTTTACCATGTTTGCCTTTTGTGAATACTTGTGGTGTGCCTTTACCATGACATCATAACATCATAACATTGCATGCATCCTGCATAAGGACTAACCCATTTCAAAGACAAGAGGGTTCATCTTTGCTCTGTTTTGTAGGACATCATGATGCCCATGCGTAGGAATACTATCCGGCTCAACTTTGTTCAACCAACTATTTTGCTCAAAGAATTGATTGACAGGATTCCAAACACTACTTCCTTCATCAGGAGGCATGGTTCTCTTCTCGGTTTAGTCACCTCAAAGTGGGACCAACAATTGATGAGTGTCTTAGTCCAGTTTTATGATCCGCTATACCATTGCTTCACCTTTCAAGACTTCCAGCTGGTCCCTACCCTGGAAGAATTCTCTGAGTTGCTTGGTATCCCTGTTTTGGAACATACCCCATTTACTGATTGGGAAAAGACTCTCAGGCCTGAATAGATTACTGCAGCTCTTCACTTGACCAAAGATGAAGTAATGGCTAACTGGGAAACCAGGAGTGGAGTTAAGGGCTTTTTGGCTAAGTTTCTGGTTGGCAAAGCTAATGGTTTCTGGAATGACTTAGAATTCAAAGCGTACGAAGACACTCTGGCTCTCTTAATCTATGGTCTGGTATTGTTTCCAAATCCTGACACCTTTGTTGATGTTAACGCCATAAGGATCTTCATCTCTCGGAATCCTGTACCCACTCTCTTGGTTGATATCCTTTATCAGCTCTATACTCGTACCGCCCGAAGACGGGGAACGTTGTTGTGTTGTGCTCCTCTATTGGCAAGGTGGTTTATTTCGCACCTCCCCAAATCTGTACTGAAAAACAAAGAAGGAAGGGGCTGGGCTCATAGGATAATGTCTCTTACTGATAAAGATATTATTTGGACTCTCAGAGGCTTAGATGAGGTGGCTGTCATTGATCGTTGTGGAGAGTATCCTAATGTTCCATTGATCGGAACCCATGGTGGAATCTCTTATAACCCATGCTTAGCTCTCCGTCAGTTTGGAAGAGCCAGAAGAGAAGGGCCTCGTGAGATGTTGATACCTCATATCGTCTTTGATTTTCAGGTAGATAGCGACGAGCTGCGTCGTAGGTTCATCAGGGCTTGGGATAGAGTTCACAAAGCTGACCCACATGAGTTGGGACCAAAAACTTCTCTGCCAATGGAGTCATATTTCAGATGGGTCCGCATTCGTGCCCAAAAGTTAGGTATGCCATACAAAACTGTCAGGCCTATTACTCTTAAAGCTGCTGATAGGGACGGGGTTCCTCCAACTGTTCTCCAGCCTCATACACCCACCGATGTTGGCACACTAAAGAGGTCTTGGGCGCAACTGCAGGAAGAACGGGATTCTTATCGGGAAAGGTTCAACGAGCAGGAACAGAAGATCCAGAAGCTGACTAAGCAATTGGAGAACGAGCGGATCCTGAATGATTATATCTGCACTGAAAAGAGGAGGCCATGGGAGCAGTAATGGACCCTTGATGATTTCTTTTGCAGCTTTCATTTACTTTTCAGTATTTCCATTTTTGTAACGCCTAAGGGCAAGTTGTTGAACAATTTAAATTCCAAAGTTAAATCTAATGAAGTGTGTTTCCTTTTTGTCTACAAAGTTGAATCCCGATTGTCTTTGAAAACATAAATCATACGCATTTCATTTCATCATATGCATAACAGGTACCCCTTTTACAGGTCACTTATCTTCTTCGCTGTTTATTTCAGCAATCATCATGTCTACTGAACCTTCCACTGAACAAGCTATCAAGGCCCTCCAAGCCCAGAATGCCCAGTTCCAGGAGTTGGTTATGAGCCTAGCCCAGGGTCAACAGGATTTGAAGACTCTGATTCTGAAAGAAAGGAAGAAGAAGAAGAGGACCGTCTTGTTCAACACTGGACGCAGATTTGGGAATGGATTGCAGAATGAGGTCAAGTTGACTACCTCATCTGTAGGGAAAGGCAGGCCACAGGAAAGAAGGGTTCCTAGTCCCGTGGTCTCCGACAACGAGACGGATTATGATGAGGAACAATATCCTCCCGCTGAGGATAGGTATAAACAGTTGGAGGACCGCTTGAGCGCCATGGAGATACAGAATGTGCCCGGACTGGACTTCGGAGACCTGGGTTTATCCTCTGGGGTGGTAATTCCCCATAAGTTCAAGGCACCTGCTTTTGCCAAATATGACGGAGCCTCCTGCCCAAAGCTGCACCTCCGGTTGTATGTAAGGAAGATCCAACCTTATACTGCTGACAAGAATTTGTGGATCCATTTCTTTCAGGATAGTCTTTCAGGGACTCAACTCGAATGGTTCTATCAGCTGGATGGGGCCAGTATCCGTACCTGGGAAGATTTGGCTAATGCGTCCTATAAGCAGTATCAATATAATTCCGACCTCGCTCCCACGTGTACCCAACTCCAAGGTATGTCATTAGGGGCGGTTGAAGGATTTAAAGAGTACGCTCAAAAATGGAGAGACCTTGCCGGAAGGGTGCAGCCACCTTTGACTGATCGTGAGCTTGTTGATATGTTTCTGGGGACCCTGTTTGGTCCATTCTTCAACCATTTGATTGGAAATTATTCAACCGGGTTTACAGACCTTATCTTGACTGGTGAGAGAATTGAAGTTGGTATCAAGTCTAGGAAGATACAGAAGGGTGCTTCATCGAGCACCGAAAAGAAGTCGTTCAAGAAGGAATCTAGTGCTGTCTATGGTTCAAGAAGACAAAATAGAGCTGAACACCGCCAAGCTATCAACGTGGTGGTCATTTCAAAACCTGCTGGTGCTCCTCAACATCACAACCAACAAAGGGGTGAGAGACCTAGAAGGCAGTTCACTCGACTCAGTATAACCTTGTCCCAAATATTACCGCAGTTGTTGACAACCAATTTGGTGACTCTAAGGGAAGCTCCTAAGAATCCCAACACTACATCCCCAAAGTATAACCCCAACGCCTGTTACGCTTATCACTCTGATAGCCCGGGGCATAACACGGATGATTGTTGGACTCTGAAGAATAAGGTCTAAGACCTGATTGATGCTAAAGAGATAGAGTTCGAGGCGCCCGAAAGGCCCAATGTTGTGACTGCTCCCATGCCCAAGCATGGAGTGAATGCTGTAGAGGAAGATCTGTTTGTAGCCTCTGTGGATGATATTGTTACTCCACTGATGACCGTCAAGAGGAACCTGTTGCTAGCCGGTTTATTTCCGGGATGTAGTAAAGGTTGCCATCTATGTTCTGTTTCACCTACTGGTTGTCCATCTTTGAAGTCAGGTATCCAAAACCTGATGGACAATAGGGAAATCCTGTTCGAGAAGATTGCTGTTCCTGCTACCCCTACTGAAGAAGTGTCCATTGTTACTATTTTCAACAATTCTCCCAAGGCTCCCTCGAGGAAGCCTGTCAAAATTATGCTTGCTCAGAAGATTGCACCCATAATCATCACTGTTCCGGGGCCTATTCCCTATACCTCTGACAAAGTTGTCCCTTGGCACTATGGGGCAGATGTTTATGTTCTTGGAGTTAAGCAAGAGTTTGATACTAATACCGGCGTCAGAAACATCACCGGGCCTGCCAAAGTCACCCGCAGCGGTAGACTTTTCTCACCAGATATTGTGCCACCAACTATCCAGAGACCTATTGTCATCACACCTGCAAATGTACCTACTTCCCTTCCTGATCAAGTTCCTACTTCTACCCCTGCTGCCGAGTCATCTGATGCTCGGGGAAAAGGGATAGCCACTGATATGCCTGCCCAGACGGAGGCACCGAAGACCATCAATGTTGAAGCTTCCAAACAGGAGATGGAAGAGATTCTTAAGATTATCAAGAAGAGTGATTATAATGTAGTCGAGCAGCTGGGGCAAACCCCCTCCAAGATTTCTATGCTATCACTGTTGTTGTGTTCAGAGGCCCATGCCAAGGCTCTGATTACCTTCCTGAAGATGGCCCACGTGCCACAAGAGACGTCAGCTGATCAATTTACCGATTGTGTGGCCAACTTAACTGCTGATAATGGTTTGGGTTTCTCCGACGCTGATATGACTGCTAAAGGGAAGAACCATAACGATGCCCTTCATGTCTCCATTGAATGCAGGGGCACTACTCTTGCACACGTGTTGGTTGACACGAGTTCCTCATTGAACGTCTTGCCCAAGAAAGCTCTAGACAGGTTGGATTGCGAAGGGCTAGAGCTAAAGCCGAGTAACATTGTTGTCCGGGCCTTTGATGGATCTAAAAGGATGGTGCATGGTGAAGTCGATATTCCAATCAGAGTTGGTTCCCAGGTCTTTGATTCTACATTCTACGTGATGGATATTCGACCGTCCTATTCTTGTTTGCTGGGTCGTCCATGGATCCATAAGGCTGGAGCTGTGACCTCCACACTACACCAGAAGCTGAAATACCCGGTCAGAGGGAAGATTGTGACAGTTCAGGGGGAGGAAGAGTATATGGTCAGTCACCTCAACTCGTTCCGGTACATAGAGATGGATGGGGAGTTCATTGAGACCCCATTTCAACACTTTGAAGAGATCCCTCAGACACTGGCATCAGCAGAGACTGTGATTGAAGATTCTCCTTTGAAGATGGCTTCCTTAAAGGATGTCCGGGCTGTTATTGAGAAGGGTGAGTATAAAAACTGGGGCCGACTTCCTGATTTCACTCAGAAGACTGACAAGTTTGGTTTGGGTTTCACTGCAGAAGCTCAAAGGGCTGTTCGTAAGGCAAGGATTGGAAGACCTCCTGTGTTCATCCGCAACTCGGGAGTCAATGCCATTGAAGATGACATGGAAGAATCTGAATTCGACAGTTGGATCTACCCTACGACCAACGGTGGACCAAGCAACTGGACAACCAAAGACTTCATCCCTATTACTTTTGTTACTCAGTAATGAACTCCTTTGTTTTGAATTTGTAACGGACAATATTTTGAAACTTTATGGCCTAGTGTCTTACCCGGGGCACCGTGGCTTCATTTGTGAGGGCTTTTGTGTGTCATTTTCATATATCATTAATAAAAGCATGGGACATTTTTTTTTGCATTACAAATCTTGCGCTCCTTGTCTTTCTTTATTATATATTGCAAAACAGCTATTTACACACACTCATATATACAGGTCCCAATCCACTCTGGATCTCACTAGTAACGACTCTGCTACTGCCAGTTATGATTTCGAAAATCTGATCAACTTAGCCGAAGACGAAGGTGAAGATGATTGCGAAGTTCCTGGTGAGCTTGCAAGACTGTTACTTCAAGAAGAGAGGGCCATTCAGCCACATGAAGAGCTAGTGGAAACGGTAAATCTGGGTACTAAGACAGACAGGAAGGAAGTCAAGGTCGGTGCAAATCTGGAGCTTAGTGTGAAACAACGGTTGATCCAGATGCTGCATGACTACGTGGAAATCTTTGCCTGGTCTTATAAAGATATGCCTGGGTTGGATACTGACATTGTGGTTCATCACCTGCCTACCAAGGAAGACTTCCCTCCGGTAAAACAGAAGGTTCACCGTATGCGCCCTGAATTTCCGAGAAAATTAAGGCTGAGGTTATGAAACAATTTGACGCCGGTTTTATAGCAGTCACTTCTTACCCTTAGTGGGTCGCCAATGTGGTTCCAGTGCCGAAAAAAGACGGTAAGGTCTGAATGTGTGTTGATTACAGGGATTTGAACAGGGCGAGCCCTAAGGATGACTTCCCTCTGCCTCACATTGACGTTCTGGTTGACAACACTGCTCAGCATAAGGTATTCTCCTTCATGGACGGCTTCTCCGGTTATAATCAGATAAAGATGGCTCCTGAAGACATGAAGAAGACCACTTTTGTTACTCAGTGGGGCACCTTTTGCTACAAGGTCATGCCTTTTGGGTTGAAAAATGCTGGGGCAACGTATCAGCGTGCCATGGTTGCTCTGTTTCATGATATGATCCATCATGAGATCGAAGTATACGTCGACGATATGATTGAAAGATCCCAAACTGAGGAGGAACACCTTGATCATCTACAGAAGCTGTTTGACCGGTTGAAACTGTACAAGCTGAGATTAAACCCGAACAAGTGCACCTTTGGGGTGAGATCTGGAAAACTACTAGGTTTCTTCGTAAGCGACAAAGGTATTCAAGTGGACCCTGCCAAAGTGAAAGCCATACAAGAGATACCGGTTCCCAAGACAGAGAAAGAAGTCAGAGGCTTTCTAGGACGGCTAAATTACATTGCCCGGTTCATCTCGCACCTAACTGCTACCTGTGAACCAATCTTCAAGCTACTGAAGAAAGATCAAGTAGTACGTTGGAACGATGAATGTCAGGCCGCTTTCGAAAGAATCAAAGAGTATCTCTAAGAGCCACCCATTCTTATGCCACCGGTTGAAGGGAGACCTCTAATCTTATACTTGACAGTACTGGACAATTCAATGGGGTGTGTGCTGGGGCTGTATGACGAGTCTGGCCGAAAAGAGCATGCTATTTATTACCTTAGCAAAAAGTTTACCGACTGTGAGACCCGATACTCACTTCTCGAGAAAACTTGATGCGCTTTGGTATGGGATGCTCGCCGGCTAAGACAGTATATGTTGACTCACACTACTCTATTGATTTCAAAAATGGATCCAATCAAGTATATCTTCGAAAAGCCTTCCTTGTCCGGAAGAATATCAAGATGGCAGATGATCTTGACTGAATATGACATCCAATACACAACTCAAAAAGCAATCAAGGGAACTGTGTTGGCATACCATTTGGCACATCAGGCAGTAGATGATTACCAGTCTATGAACTTTGAATTTCCAGACGAGAATATTATGGTAGTGACTGATTGTGAGATACCTGGACTGGATGAAGGACCCGAGGAAGGATCCCGATGGTCTATGCACTTTGACGGAGCCTTAAACGCTTTGGGTAATGGTATTGGCGCTATGATCATATCTCCTAAGGGCTCTCATACCCCGCTTACCGCCCGACTATGTTTCAACTACACCAATAATATGGCGGAGTATGAAGCATGCATCATGGGTCTTCGAGCTGCAATTGACCTAAGGATCAAGTTTCTGAGTGTCTTTGGAGATTCCTCTCTCGTGATCAGTCAGATCAAAGGCGAGTGGGATACGAAACACCCAAATCTTATTCCTTACAAGGAGTATGTATTGACGTTGCTTCCCCATTTCGAGGAGATAACCTTTGAACACTTCCCAAGAGAGGAGAATCAGTTGGCGAATGCGTTAGCTACGATGTCCTCTATGTTCAAAGTCAAGTGGGACAACGAGGCTCCCCGGATCATTATTTGGAAATTGGATGAACCTTCATACTGTTGTGATCTTGAGACCGAAGAGGTAACAAAAAAACCTTGGTATCACGAAGTAAAGAGATACCTTGAAGCCCAAGAATACCCCGAGGGCACATCCGTTAATGACAAGAAGTTTCTAAGAAGGTTCGCGGCAAAGTTCTTCCTCAGAAATGGAATTCTTTACAAACGAAACCATGATTCGACCTTACTACGTTGTGTGGATAAGACTAAAGCAGAAAGGATCATGGCAGAGCTGCATGAAGGTACTTTCGGAACTCATTCCAGTGGACATACCATGGCAAAGAAAATCCTTCGGGCAGGATATTACTGGTCCACAATGGAAGCCGACTGTTATCAACATTCTCGGACGTGTCACAAATGCCAAGTCTATGCTGATAAGGTGCACATTCCTCCGGTACCTCTGAACGTCTTAACAGCACCTTGGCCTTTTGCAATGTGGGGCATTGATATGATCGGCGAGATCAGACCTACGACATCCAACGGGCATCGCTTTATCCTGGTAGCGATTGATTACTTTACAAAGTGGGTTGAAGCAGCTTCCTTTGCTAACGTAACCAAGAACGTCGTGGCACGGTTCATTCGGCATAACTTGATATGTCGATACGGTGTACCAGAGAGGATCATTACGGATAATGGTACCAATCTTAACAACAAGATGATCATTGAGCTCTGCGAGCAAATCAAGACACAACACCACAACTCTTCTCCCAACCGGCCGAAGATGAATGGGGCTGTAGAAGCGGCTAATAAGAACATTAAGAAGATTGTGTAGAAGATGACAGTGACCTACAAATATTGGCACGAAATGTTACCATTTGCTCTTCATGGGTACCGTACCTCAGCACGGACATCAACAGGGGCAACACCCTATTCCTTGGTATATGGCATGGCGGTAGTCCTGCCCATTGAAGTTCAGATACCCTCTCTTCGGATCATGAAGGATGCAGGTTTAAGTGAAGACTACTGGATCCAGACCCAGCTTGATCAACTAAACCTAATCGACGAAAAGAGACTCACTGCTATTTGTCATGGTCAGACGTACCAAAAACGGATGATCAAGGCATTTAACAAGAAAGTCAGACGACAAGAGTATCAAGTCGGGGACCTGGTAATCAAACGCATCATTCTACCTCAAGGTGATCCCAGGGGAAAATGGACCCCTACGTACGAAGGGCCATTTGTGGTTAAGAACATCTTCTCAGGAGGAGCGATGATTCTAACCACCATGGATGGTGACGACCTTCCTCACCCCGTCAATGTAGACATAGTAAAAAGATACTACGCATAATTAAAGACCCGCTAGGTTGACTGGCCTAGGCAAAAATAAGGGCTTCCCGGCGAACCAAAAGGGTTCGGGCAAAAATAAGGGATGAAAATAAAAAAAATCTGTACACCCGGCAAGTCGAAAACCTGAAAAGGCGGCTTGGGCAAAAATGGGTATCCTGGTGGACTGAAAACCCGAAAGGGCGGTCCAGGCAAAAGTTAGGGATAAGCGTAATACTATGTCTCATTGGATCACCCTGCATCCAGACTTCGGTATCGACCATCAGGCTCGGACGGCACCAATCAATCAGATTCCTCTTCAACTAAGCAGCAAAGTGATGAGACGCTTGAAGACATAAAGGCGATAGCAGAGTTGGAACCCAGTGGGATTTTTCACATAGCTGTTTTGTTTTCTTTTTACAAACTGTATAAATCCTATTTGTTCAACGGCGTTCTCTTACTAGGACGTCAGCCTCTTGTACAAAAACGCCTATTTACAGGCAAATTTCAAAAAAAAAAAAAACAAATCAATACGAGTTCATTTTTCAGACAAATTGCAAATTGTTTTTCCTTTATCTGTTTTGTTTTGCAAAGAACGTCCAATGTTCATTTTTGATATATGAATTTGACATTAATTGCTGATCACAAATATTTGCATGCGAAACAAAGGACTAGTTACGAGTGATATCGGAAGTAGGGGCAATAAGAATCGTCTAAGCGGTCTAGTTGCTCTGTCCACCAAGGTACCAAGGTAAGTTCAGCTGAAGAATATGACCAAGATACCGTCACTCCCCGCAGAATAAAACAATAATGGTAGGTCTCCCCACTGAGACTTACAACTATGAATGAATCAGCAATGCTCTCCCCAAGCAGAGTTGATCTACCATCATCCCTTAAAAGGTTGGGTATCCCCAGTAGGTCTTAATATTCCTCAGCGGAGTATACATATATTCCTCAGCAAGCATCCCCGGCGTTCTTAATATTCCTCAACGAAATATAAGAATGTTCCCCGGCGGAATACAAGATACCCCAGTGGAGTCATTTCCCAGCGCAGTCTAAAAAGCTTCCTCGCCAGAGTTGAATCATCTTCCCCAGTAGATTTTAGAAGCTTGTCCCCTGCAGAGTACAAACGCATCTCCTCAGTCAAATTCAGAGGTTATCCCCATAAGAGTCTAACTGGGTTATCCTCAGCAAGTTACAACGGAAAGATCATCCCCAGCGAAGTTCTTTCTATCCCCAGCGGAGTTCATCATCAAAATCTCCAACAGAGCTTATCAACAGAATCCCCAGCGGAGTTATCGTTAAAATCTCAGCAAAGCATATCCTCCCTACAGAGTAATTCCCCGCAGAGTAATCTCTTCAAACAGTTTATTCCCCAACGGAGTTATCCTCTCCTGCAAGATTATCATCTTCAATCATCATCCCCAGCGGAAACGAAGAATTCAACTCTATTCTCCAGCAGCTTCGGGATTTATTTTCCCCAGCTAAAACATCACATCTTCATACATCATGATACATGCATATATGCATTATATCATACGATCTCATTTATGTTGAGAACATCATTGCTTGATCCATATCATGCATTGCATATGAATGACCTTTACCTTTCAGGAAAGACGCAGTTAGATTCTCAAATCCAGTCAAAGGAGACAAATCTAGTCAAAGGAGACAAATTCAGTCAATGGAGACAAAATCAGTTAAATCGATTCCTAAAGATTTTTCTGAAAACAAATTCAGTCAATGGAGACAAAATCAGTTAAATCGATTCCTAAAGATTTTTCTGAAAAAAAATTCAGTCAATGGAGACAAAATCAGTTAAATCGATTCCTAAAGATTTTTCTGAAAACATATTCAATCAATGGAGACAAAATCAGTTGAATCGATTCCTAAAGATTTTTCTGAAACCAAACCAGTCAATGGAGACAAAACCAGTTAAATCGACTCCTAAATATTTTTCTGAGGTGAAGCCAGTCAATGGAGACAAAACCAGTTAAATCGATTCCTAAATATTTTTCTAAGGCGAAGCCAGTCAATGGAGACAAAACCAGTTAAATCGATTCCTAATGATTTTTCTGAGGCGAAACGCGTCAATAGAGACAACACCCGTCAATAGAGACAACACCCGTCAATAGAGACAACACCCGTGAATAGAGACAACACCCGTCAATAGAGACAACACCCGTCAATAGAGACAACCCGTCAATGAAGACAACCCGTCAAGGAAGACAAAACTACCTACCAACAATCACCAGATGGCATCTATAAGCCCATCCTTCTACCAACAATCTCCAGATGGCATCTATAAGCCCATCCTCCTATCCATCATCTCTCCAAATGGCATCTGTAAGCCCATTCCCGACATCACATTGTTGATACTACACTATGCGAGCGCAAATTTCTGGGCACTTTAGTGTTCAATCATCTTCCACCTTCGGATCACGAAAGGCACGCAAGCCAATCTACATCCTCAGGTTTAAGAAGATTGAACAGGGGCAACTGTTGTACCCCAAAATTTTCCCTCCCATATCTCTCAAGATATGTCAAGAATCATCTCCAAATAGTTCAAGATTGCTCAAGGGTTGTACAGTCAAAACACCTCCTTACGCAGTCAATTTAAAATTAGGGTTTTGGTTCTCTCAAGGAATTTGAGGTTTTCAATGGTTCAATCAAGTCTCATAGGCCTATATACATCCTCAAGCACCTACATGCCAAGTTTCAAGACTCACAGTGCCAATTTGCACAGTCAAAAGCTCCATTTGACCTACAGTCAACTACAAGGGCAAAATGGTCATTTTGCAGTCAAAAGTCATAATTTTTGGTCAACATCTTATTTTGAACTCACAATCATCATTTGATCAAGCCTTGATCATGATTCCACAAGAATAGCTCAAAAATCATCAAGATGCAAAAAGTTACTATTTTTGGACAGCAGAAAAGTCAACTGTATCTTGACCAGGGCATAACTTTTTCATGGTTTGTCAGAAAAATTCCATCCAATGCTCATTTTGAAGGGGATGAAATTTCCTACAATCCATCTTCACACTCCAAGTTTAAGAAATTCTCTCACAAGAGGTTACCAATTTTTACATTATAGGTCAATTTCAAAAGTCAACAAAAGTACACTTTGAGTCAAAGGCCATAACTTGAGATTGGTAAATCCAAATGACATGGGACCAAAGGCATTGGTTAGAGGACTTCAAGATATTTCCAAAATGTCCAAGAACATGGTCATATGATCAAAATTGAGCAAGTTGTGCATTGGAGAAGTTGGGAAATTTTCATGAGTTTGCAAAAGTCAACTTTGCTCAAAACACCTTCTTTTTGGTAATGGGCCTCAAATCTCTTCTTGAAACTTCACCCATGACCTATGCACGACCCACCAAGCTTAATTGAATTTATTTTCTTATTTTTATTGACTAATTGGATTTTTAATTAATATTAATTCATTTAGTTAATTTAAATTGTAGGAAAATAGAAGATTTGATCTTTTAAATCTTTTTGTGAAGCAAATATGACCTAAACATGCTGAAAAATTCGTGCACAAGTCAAAGATACAAAAAAATACAAATTTGGCAAGTTTGTTCAATCATGAAAATCAAGAATATTTGATTTTTCAATCAAGGATTCAATCATCAATGCAATGGATATTGGCCCAGCTTTTTGACCTAATTTGTTTCCCTTATACATATGCAAGCTAACTATACCCTAGAGGACGTGAAAAAGCTGCAGCAACACCCCATACAATTTCAAGAAATTCCAAGAGAACTCAAAACTGATTTTTGCATCCTAGGCTAATTCAAGGTGTTTCGACCATTCTAATACATTGCAGGAGGTTCCAGGAACGTTTTGGAATCAAAATCAAGCATCAAAGCTCAAGGAATCGCTACCTACAGCCCCATGGTTTGCCATTCTTATTCAGAATTATATATCTTGATTCATGCGCATTTAACACGTTTTCATGATTGTTTTGCATTGCTAGGAACCATATGAAGCTAATGGTATGATTGAATTAAACTATAACGCCCTGAATCAAAAGATGCCATGAACGATTTGTTAGGGTTCTTGAGTTTTTAATTAGGACTTTCTGAACCAGGAAAAATTAGGACTCATGAGATACATGACTGAACTCGTGTGGCCAAGACGAACAAGCCCAATATCTCGCGAAATATTTATATGCATTGTGCTTCTAATCACTATTTTTCGTGCAGACGAATAGTGGGGGTTAAAAACCCCCGCTATCTGATTCTATTTTATACAGGTTCAAGGTTGAAGACGAGGGCGTGTTGTCACCTGATTGGCCAGTTTTAAATCTTAGTGCGTTTTTTCATAATTTCAGCATATTAATTGATTTTTACATATTATGTTTATTTGTTCTTCTCATAATGAATAAACGCGCTAGTTGGGTTGGCAAGCAGGTGGATGGAAAGGCTATTGGGACCTGGGTTCGAATCCCAGGTCCCCCAAAATTCTTATTATTATTTTCTTGTGCATATTCCAATGGACTGCCAGGTATGAAGATTACCACGCGCCTCTAACCTCCAAGCGCCAGATGTCTCCAAATTCAGATCCAGTGGACATGAGTGGAGTCCTCACCATAGTCTCTAGTCAATGCCTATGCAGGGGATGGCCATGGTCAACGTGGCTGGAGTGTTGTTGGGCCTGAAAATTGCATCATACACCTCCTGATTTGGGCCATCACCCCCCTGGGTTATTCTGTTTTTTCTTCTCTTATATTTTTCCTTTAATTGTTTTACTATTAATTATTATTATTAGTATTACTTAATTAACCAAATTAATTTTTTCATAATAAAATCAGAAAACATAAAAATATAATATTTTTATTTATTAAATTTAATTAGTTATTTTGTAAATAAATACTAACATAATTAATTTATTTAGTTAATTAGGTTAATTTTAATATTTTCACAATAAATCTAAAACTAATGTAGAATTAGGGTTTCTTGACAATTTTGACCATCTTTTATTTATTTCCTTGAAACATAAAAAACTCAAAAATATTTCTTTTTATTAATTAATTAATTAATTAATTAGGTTTAATTTAATTAAATGCAAAATAACAAAACTTCCTTCTTTCTCAAAAAAGGGGTCAAAACCCTAAAGACTCCCCGATCCAATTTTTCTCGCGCGTGATTATATTTTATTCATTATTTTTTATTCCTATTATGTAATTGCTCCGAGGATGTAATAGCTTTAATTAGGACTTTTCATCGCTTTTCTTTATTTTCTGCAATTTACTTTTCAAGGGTTTGTTTTTGGCGATGTAAATACCCGACGCCTTGTAATAGCTTAACTTTATTTTCCGCAACTATTAAACTGCTAGATGTATGTTAACTAGGCTATGCATGACAAGATCTGTCTTAAAATAAAATCAATCGTAGCTCACCATAACATGTACAAAGATAACATAACTGAAACCTGACACACTCACACATGCCACTCCTAGGGTACACCTCACTTGGTTGCCTCGATGTGGTCATTGAGTATAGGGTGTTTTAGAGGTCGCCCTCTTGTCTAAAGATCAAAAGTTTCCTCGAAACGGTTGCCTCGATAAAAAAGGATCTAAGACATTAGGGTTACCGCTAAAGCGTCCTACCATTGCTTTAGTGACCACATGTCCCATTAATCGAATTGACCTGCAAACTCCAACGACGGTGCTACCTACTTCTCAATAGTGGGATAGTACTGTCTAAAGGAAATTTACACAACTTAATTTCTTTTGAGTAGGTAGAGGTTCTCAGGCACTTGCTCTTTCAAAACAAAACAACTTTTCGCACTTACACTTTTCAAACAAAGTTTTCAAACAACACTTCATACACTCTTGAGGACAGATACAAGAGTTAAATCGAAGTTTTCAAACAAACTTTTTCAAAACCCACAAACACAAGAAAAACAAAACATTTTTGAAAACATAGTGAGCAAGTACCTAAGAGCCCGTGGATAACCACTGATAGAAAGGGTGCTAATACCTTCCCTTTCTATAATCTACCTCCCGAACCCGAGAAACATCTCGAAAAGGAATTTTGCTATGCTTTTGTCCTTTCCGTGTTGGAGAAAATAAAATACGGTGGCGACTCTTGCTTACCGCGACATTTCGCGAACCAGCATAAAAAAACAGTCAGTTCTATTTCCACCGATCACAGGCTAGGTATCAAATTATTAGCATCAATAATTATAACTGGAAACAAATGAACTTCTTTAGAGAAAGGTGAATCTCAACTACGAAATATCTCCCATAATGACGAGACTACCATTCATCAGAGTAACAAATCTCAATAACAAACTATCTCCCATAATGATGAGACTACCATTCATAGGAGTAACAAATCTCAACAAAGAACTATCTCCCATAATAAAAAGACTACCATTCATCGCAGTAACAAATCTCAACAACAAACTATCTCCCATAATGACGAGACTACCATTCATCGGAGTAACAAATCTCAATAATGAACTATCTCCCATAATGATGAGACTACCACTCATTGGAGTAACAAATCTCAACAATAAACTATCTCCCATAATGACGAGACTACCATTCATTTGAGTAACAAATCTCAACAACAAACTATCTCCCATAATGACGAGACTACCATTCATAGGAGTAACAAATCTCAACAACGAAGTATCTCCCATAATAACGAGACTACCATTTATAGGAGTAACAAATCTCAACAATGAACTATCTCTTATAATGACGAGACTACCATTCATCAGAGTAACAAATCTCAACAACGAACTATCTCCCATAATGACGAGACTACCATTCATCAGAGTAATAAATCTCAATAACGAACTATCTCCCATAATGACGAGATTACCATTCATCGGAGTAATAAATCTCAATAATGAACTATCTCCCATAATGACGAGACTACCATTCATCGGAGTAACATCTTCTCTAGAATTAACAGACTTAGTGGGGAAGAACATGTTCTCTCAAGTAAAGAGACCACCACTTGCTGTTATGAGAAGGAATTGCAATAATGTTGTTGTGAAATGAATTTTGACTTCTTGGGGAAATGCCAATACATTATTGCTGAGGAGATAAAGTCTTCACGTGAAAAATAAATACACATTCTCAATCCAGGGCTTAAAGCCTACAAAAATCAAAATATATAAAGTTGTTGGGGACCATGGATTCAAGCCAGGAAAAAACTAGAGTGAAACAGTTAACCAAGACACTATACAATGAGGAATAAACTCAAATGGGGATCAACTTCCATCCAAATAATGATTTAAGAAAGAAGGCTAAAGAAAAATTCTTCCACTAGGGATAACTCAGTGGGGAAATTGAAAGGACATGCATTTTCTGCTTAAGTTTGACAATCTATTGGAGAGAGGGTAACATAACTCTACAAATAGAGAAATATGCCAACAAAAATAATAACAAATGCAAATGAGAAATGAATTTTAAATTCAACAATGCATGATGTATGTATGAATGTATGAATGATATCATGTATATGCTGACGAAACAGTCATATTGCACTGGGGACAACCAGATAAAACCAACTTGGGAAAAAATAACACTCGGCTAAATCACATCCAGGATGAAGAATTCATAAGAGAGTAAGCACCAACTGAGGAAAAAAATTACCATTTCACGGCTTAACTCTACCGGGAAGAAACACGGTTCGAAAAAAATCAAAGAACAATCTGATATTAACAAACCAATACAGTTGCAGGGATGTAAAATCCTCCTCCAGATTTCACCAGGGAATATCATGCGGACTTCGACTGGGGAACACAGTGCCTCATCGTCTAGTCTTGAACTGGAGTTTCTAATATTGAATTTACTAGGGAAGGTGAAAACCACATCATCAGGACTTTAACTGGGGAATGTCGTGTTGTCTTTATTGGGGAAAAGAAAAATTTATACGCCAAGGAGAGCCCAAGTACATTATTTAAAATCAAGAATAATAGTCTATGCAAATTTCTATGGGGAGAAATTGTGAGATTTCATGGGATAAAAACTTTAGAGGGAAGCAATATCCCCGACTCATCTGGAGATTAAAGAAGTTATCATCACAACTGTGATACGGTAGGAGAACTGACTTGGGGGTTTTGCGTTTGATCGCAAATGTTGCAGATAGCAAGAGTCGCCACCGGCTTTTCTTTTATCCAATAAAGGAAAGGGTGAAAAGAACAAGAAAGACCTTTTGAGAATTTTTCTTGAGTTCGGGGGGTAGGTTATGAAAAGGGAAGGTGTTAGAACCCTTTTCATCCATAGTTATTTATGGGATCTTAATTGCTAGCTCACTTTGAAATTCTTTGTGTTTGTGTAAGTTTGAAAATATTTTGAAAACGCCTTCGTACAACAAATTTGTAATGATTATCATATCGTTGAGAATGTATACAAAGTGTTGGTTTTGAAAATATTTCTTTGAAAGGGAATGTTTAGAATGATGTTTTGAAGATGCCAATGTAAGTAAATTTTGTAATGATTCTCATATCGTTGAGAATGTATACAAAATTTTTGTTTGAAAAGTGTTTTGAAAGTGTGAAGTGTGGAAATGGTTTTGTTTGTGAAAAAGCAATTATGAGCAATCTACCTACTCAAAAAGTCTTTGTTATTTTCCTCCTCCTTTAAATATTGCTACTTTACCATTGATTGGTAGGAAGCCTTATCATTGGATGTGAGGGACAGGCGTGGGTCAGTGTACAGTCATAGAAGGAAACTTGTAAGATGTTTTAGCAATTGTCGTAAGGGACTAAGATCGTTTACCGAATGCAACATTGAAGGGTCATCGATGGCCTACGATCTTTTAATTAAGGGCATTTGCTAAAATAATTCACATTCGAGGGACATGATTGTTTTAATCTGAGGCAACAAGTGTGGGTTACCCTAGAGGTGCATGTGTGCAAGATGAGTTTTTTTCATGTATTTTATTTTCAATTAGGGTTTTTCCTATGGTTTATTTTAGTCTTGTCATGCAAACCATGATTACTAACAATAATAAGGAAAGCGATAAATTGCGGAATTTAAATGTCCTACGCTATTACAACGCTTTGGGAATAGGGGTACAAGTTTGTGAATAGGTGGAAGAAAGCAATAAAACCTAATTACCTATTACAAACCATTGGACATGAATAATTATAGAATGTACAAAATGTAAAGAAGAAGAAGAAGGAAATTGTTTTTAGGTTTTTTTTTATGGAAATGGTTTCAAGATTAACCTAATTAAACTAATTAATTTTAATTACAAGAAAAGTTAATTAATCTAAAATCTAAGTTAATTGAAATTAAGAAGAAAATAAATCTAAGTTAAATAATTTGTTTATAAAATAATTTAAATATTAATGTTAATTTAGAAAAATAATTTAAAGTGTGGAAAATAAACAAAATCTAGTTCTAAATATTAACAAAAATAAAAGAAGTGTTTAAAATATTTAATAATTTAAGAAAATATATTTTTGGTATTATTTGATTAAATAAATAAATAGATAAATAGAAATAATGAAACTATAAAAAGAAATAAAAATAAATGGGTTGGGTGTTAAAAAGTTAAAGGGAGGTAAAAAAGTAGCAAAAAGGTTAGGCCCAAGATGTATTTTGTTTAAATAAGAAAATAATATAAAAAAAAGTATATGGGCCTGCACATTATAAAGTAAAAGGGGGGGGGGTGAGAATTAAAAAATTATCCAGACCCAGAACAAAGTCCAGCGCCTGTATGGATCATGTGTGGTTGGCTTTTAAGAGTACATCATGGACTTCCATCTTGAGGCACTTGATATGATTGCCTGGAAGATCTGATGGTGTTGCTATGAAGCACCCGGTAGGCGCGCGTGGCCTGTATGCATGGAATCCGTAATAACAAAATAAGTGAAAAACAAAAGGGTACCACTGGGACTCGAACCCAGGTCCCTATACACTAATGCCTTACACGTGCTTCCTCTGCCACTAGGGTGTCTATTTCATCCGATTATAATACATATTGCAATAAACTTAAAATAAACTTGTTTCTGAATGTTTGAAAATGACTTCATCTTCAACCTTGCACGTACAGTGATGAATAACACCATGGTCATATTTGTAACTTCTTCATTTCTAAGCCATTTTCAAAAGTATAAACATGAAAGTTGTCCCATTTTCACCACGAATTCAACCATATAAATTTCATAAGATATAAATCAAAGATGAATGAGAATTTTGCTGGTACCAAATAAAAACCTAATTTTTTCAGAAAGTTCAACTTCAAAATTCGCATCACTCAAGCAACGTAAATGAAAACTAAAGGCATGGTTAGCTTCAGGGAAATGATGTCTACATTTTTCATTCACAAAGTAACCATTAATGATGCTTATATAGAGAGTTCAAAGTTGAGAAAACTTACCTCAAAACTAGAAATCATGTTTGTAGTTTGAGCACTCCTGGAAATGTGGTGATTATCAGGATAGCTTCACTGGACTCCTAGGAAGCTAATGCAAGTCTTATTTTGTGCTGAAAGTGCCTGAATCTTCCTGAAGAAGTCAAGTTGCAGGTGGCTGTTTTTGAGTTTGGAGGATGACAAAGATGGAGTTACAATTATGAAACAGGGGTGGGGATGAGTTCTAAATGAGGTATGGAATCTTTATGATTGATTTGAAGTGAAAACACACAAGTGGATTGTGAGTTTGAATGTTTTGGCCAGAAGTTGCAACAATGAAGGTTTGAAATGTAAATTCTGATTTCAGAGTGTTTGAGGGTGTTTCAAGGCTTGCAATTTGTGTCTTAGCTTGCAAATACTTCCTATATTTATATAGGTAAGGTTTTAGAGCTTGAAGTAACCAGAATTGTAAGATGACATGTTATGGTTTGGTTGAAGGTGAAAAATCAAGTTGGATAAAAAATGATGGTTTCAAGGATCAAGTACAAGTATGTTCTGATGTTTGTTGGGTGAAGGGTACTTGATTCATGATTTTGATTTTGTTTTCAATCAGAGATATAAGTTACTAGGCTATATGCATTGATAATTTTTATAAAGCTTGATTTTCCAAAATGGAAGTGTGACCTTTCTTCCTTAAATGGCAAGTCAACTTGGACAATGCTTGAATCACTTGGACAATGAATCAAATAGTTATGTAAACATTAAATTATTGAGTGATTTTCAAGTTTGAAGTCCTTCAAAGAAAGATTATACAGCATGGTTGGATATTTGATCAAGTGTTCTTCAAAAAAATGGCCTAAAATTCAAGTTTATGATGCCATCTTCATCTCTTCAAAACTTCTAGCTCAAGTATGATCTCTTCAAGTTCTTGGACATTTTAGAAAGCTTGAAACATTGTCTACAATATTAATATTGACCACATTGGCTAAATCGACTTGGGACTTGATAAAAACTGGCCAATAAGTTAGGACAAATATCTACCTAAACTTGTTGAAAAATTTACTAAGTGTTATATCTTCAAATCTAAGCATTTTTTTGGGCATCAACCCTCAAGGAAAAAGTTTTAGAACTCATCAAGATCTACAAATTTCATGTTGAAAGTTTTCCTTGAATCATATTTCATCTTGGTGAAAAATTATCATGAAGTAGTGAAATTATCAAGGTTAAAAAACACTTAGAACTTTCTAAGTATTGGAAACTTTGACTTTTTGTGGACTTTTATTGACTTTCTTGATTCTTGATGATCAAGTTTGACATTTTTGAATGTCTTAATGAGTCTCGATCTTTGAAATTTAATGTTGGCCAAAAAAAGTCAAAGTTTGACTTTTGTGTATTAGTTGACTTTTCATTAGTTGATCCAAATTTCAACTATAAATCCCTTGCATCTTTGAGATGATTTGAGCCATGAAATCAGGTCAAGATATTGTGCTTGAGTCCTTAAGATCATGATTCAAGTCATTAGGCCATGTATTAGGTCAAAAGTCAACAATCGGTCATTCTCAATCAAAACCCTAATTTTGACAATTTTGTCCTTTGATGATTTGAATGCTTTTCTTGAGGAATTATGATCAAACCTTGATCAATTGATGACTATGACTTCAAAATATTGATGTTGGTCAAAAATCATGAATTTTGACTGTATGTTGACCATAATTGACTTATTATCCAATACAACTAATTTTCAGTCATCTGATCAATTGATTGAGCAACCATGGGGTGCAAGATGTAAAACTTGGCATGAGCATTCTTGGGGGCCTATTATGAACCATGAAAGTCACTTGATGAATTAAAAGTCTAATTATACTTGAGAAAACCAAAACCCTAGTTTTGACCCATTGCTAAGGAGGTGAGCTTGTCTGATCAAATCTTGAGACTTCTTGAACATTTGAGATCTTTCGTGAGAAGTGTCTTGAAGAAAAGGGGGGGGGGGGAATTTTGGGGTACAACAAATGCCTCTATTCAATCTTCTTAAACCTGAAGAGTTAGATTTGCATGTTTGCCATTCGTGACTTGAAGGTGGAAGATGATTGAACACTTAAGTGCCCAAACATTTGCACTCGCCTGTGCATAAAGTAAAACTGTTTGTTGATTATATCGGGAATGGGCTTAAAGATGCCATTTGGAGAGGCGATGAAGATTTGTCAGAGATGGGCTTATAGATGCCACCCAAAGTAATCGTTGATAGAGAAATTAGACAAAGTCTACGCTCGACTTTAATTCGAGCCAGAAAATGTCTACTGGAAGGAGTATTGGAATGAATATTTGGTCGATTTAATCTGAGCCATAAAAGGTCTACTAAGAGAAGTATCAAAATAACTCTTTGGTCAATTTAATCTGAGCCAAAAAAGGTCTACTGAGAAAAGTAACAGAATAAATCTTTGGTCGATTTAATCTGAGCCAGCAGAGGTCTTTAAATTTTTAATTGGGAGAAGTATCATAATAAATCTTTGGTCGATTTAATCTGATCCAGAAAAGGTCTACTGAGATAAGTATCAGAATAAATCTTTGGTCGATTTAATCTGAGCCAACAGAGGTCTTTAAGTCTTTAACTGGGAGTAGTATTAGAATAAATCTTTGGTCGATTTAATCTGAGCCAGAAAAGATCTA
The DNA here is from genome assembly GCA_948472305.1 of Vicia faba. Classification (NCBI taxonomy): domain Eukaryota; kingdom Viridiplantae; phylum Streptophyta; class Magnoliopsida; order Fabales; family Fabaceae; genus Vicia; species Vicia faba. Next base: position 827,882,633 of record OX451735.1, on the reverse strand, counting down.
CTGAGAGAAGTATCAGAATAAATCTTTGGTTGATTTAATCTGAGGCAATAGAGGTCTTTAAATATTTAACTGGGAGAAGTATCATAATAAATATTTGGTCGATTAAAACTGAGCCAACAAAGGTCTACTAAGATAATTATCAGAATAAATCTTTGGTCGATTTATTCTGAGCGAGTAGAGGTCTTTTAATGTTTAACTGAGAGAAGTATCAGAATAAATATTTGGTTGATTTAATATGTTTAATAAAAGGTCTACTGAGAGAAGTATCAGAATAAATCTTTGGTTGATTTAATCTGAGCCAATAGATGTTTGAAGGGAGTGTTCATCATGTAGATATTTTCCCTGTCTTGTTTCAAGAAATGACTTTCAATATGTTTTGAGGATTTGTTGATGATATCAGTCTATCGATTGATTCTTCCTAAAAATGCAAAGAGTTAAATGTATGCAATGTCATGATGTATGAAATTTATTGTGTAATGATGTTCTCAAAATAAATGAGATTGTTCTCTATGCGTTTCGTATGCATATGCTATGACATATGAATGTAAAATGTGGTGAAGTGTATTTGTAGACCCGTGCAATATCTTTGTCTGGGAAAATAAATCCTTGATTGTTGTTGGGGATGAAGAGTATGTGTATCTTTAATCTTGTCTAGAATGCTTCTGCTGGGGATTCTTGCTGACTTGTTTGAGGAAACTCTACAGGGGATGTATTGTTTTCTGTTTGGGGAATAGAGTTTAGGAACATTGGTCGTCCGTTGCTCTACTGGGGAATTTTAGTTCTTATTTACCCTGTCTGGGGATAAAATAAATAGATAACCTTCTGATTCGTCTGGGGAGGATACTTATGTTAGTGATTTGTAGTAGTCTGGGGAATAGACTCGAGCTGGGGAATTTGTAGTTTTTTTGGGAAATAAACCCTATTGTCGGAGAAGTATTCTTCTGAGCAAACAAACTCTCCTGGAGAAATTGAATTTGCTAAAGAGAAGAAATATTGTAGGGGTTTTATAGTTTTGAAGGACCAAACTTAGCTGGGGGAGAGAATTTACATACATTGATTGGAAACTCTGTAGTTTGGTAATATTGATTGGAGAGAGAGATTATACTCCTTTGGTTGCTAGAGTGATCTTCCGGGGAGATTGCGAGGAATGTACCCTTATTTGTGAAGACTGTAATGTGGGGATAGTCTCTTGCGCTGTGGGGATTGAGGGACAGCTTGAACGTCATCCCAATTCCTAGAATCTTGACTAAATGCTTATTCTTGTCCTTATGCATATATTTTTTAAGAGTTAAACATGTTCATATGCATATGCTCATTCAATTTAGTCATTGGACATTTTTGCAAAAAAAATAGAAAAAACCAAAAGTTTGAACTTTAAGATGTATTTGTATTGATAATTTGCCTATAAACAGGCAATTTTTGTACAAAGAGATGGAAATCCTAGTAAGAGGAAGTCATCGTGAAATGAGAAGAGTACAAAGTGAAAACAAAATGTATAGCCATGTGGAAGTGATCTCACTGGGTTCTAAACTCTGTTATTTCCCCTATGTCTTCGAACATCTCGTCCCTTGCCATCAGAAGAAATTGATTGAACTATTCTTGTACCATTTTAACTTTTGACCATTGGTAATAAAGCTTGCATGTAAGTGATCCAACGGGACATAATCATACGCTTTTAATCCCTAATTTTTTCCTGAATCGCGCTTTTAGGTTTTCAGTCCACCAGGATACCCTTTTTTTCCTAAGCGCCTTTTCAGGTTTTCGACTTGCCAGGTGTATAATCTTTTGTATATATCCCTAATTTTTACCCGAACCCTTTTGGTTCGTAGGGATACCCTTATTTTTTCCTAGGTATGTCAAACTAGCGGGTCATTCTTATGCGTATTATTTTTTGTGTATGTCCGCATTCACATGGTGTGAGAAATATCTGTCGTCCATAGTGGTTAGCATTATAGCACCGCCCGAGAATACTTTCTTGACAACAAATGTCCCTTCATAGGTGGGAGTCCATTTTCCCATGGGATAGCCTTGTGGTAGAATGATGTGCTTTATTACCAAGTCCTCAGCTTGATATACCCGATGCTTGATCTTTTTGTTGAATTTCTTAATCATGTGCTTCTGATACATCTGACCGTGACAGACAGCTACAAGCCTCTTTTCGTCAATCAAATTCAACTGATCCAACCTAGTATGAATGCATTCATCTTCGTCTAAGTCTGCTTCTTTCATAATCCTTAGAGAAGGGATTTACACTTCGACAGGAAGGTCAACTTCCATGCCATAGACTAGAGAGAATATGGTTCCCCCAGTTGATGTTCACGCTGAAGTACGATAGCCATGAATAGGAAATGGTAACATCTCATGCCAGTATTTGTCGGTTACCGCTATCTTTTGCACAATCTTATTTATATTTTTGTTGGCAGCTTCCACTGTGCCATTCATCTTAGGTATGTATGGAGACGATTTGTGATGCTTGATCTCGAACTGCATGCAGAGTTCAGTGATCATGGAACTATTGAGGTTGGTACCATTGTCAGTGATAATCCTCTCAGGGATGCCATACCAACAGATGAGGTTATGCTTGATAAATTGGGCCACAATGTTCTTGGTAACTGAGGCAAATGAAGATGCTTCAACCCACTTGGTAAAGTAGTCAATGGCGACCAGAATGAAACAATGTCCATTAGAGGCAGTAGGCTTTATTTCTCTGATCATATCAATACCCCACATTGCAAATGGCCAAGGAGAAGTCATGACATTCAAAGGGATTGGAGGCACGTGAACCTTATCAGCATAAATTTGGCACTTATGGCAAGTCCTCGAGTGGTGGTGACAATTGGTTTCCATAGTTGACCAATAGTAACCAGCTCTCAGAATCTTCTTGGCCATAGTATGTCCACTTGAGTGAGTACCAAAGATGCCTTCATGCATATCCTCCATAATCTTCTCTGCTTCCTTCTTGTCCACACAACGGAGCAAAGTTGAATCATGGTTGCGCCTATATAGAATTTTGTTGCTCATGAAGAACTTGGATGAGAACCTCCGTAGGAATTTCTTATCATTGATTGATGCTCCGTCAGTGTATTCCTGAGCTTTAAGATACCTTTTCACTTCATGAAACCAAGGCTTCTCTTCTACTCCATCAGTGTCAATCTCATAGCAGTGCGCTGGTTCGTCAAATCTTTCGACAATAATTCTGGGAGCTTCGTTGTCCCATTTGACCTTGAACATGGATAACATGGTAGCTAAGGCATCCTCCAATTGATTTTCTTGCCTCAGAATATGTTCCAAGGTAATCTCTTCAAAGCACGGGATCAAGGTTAGCACGAGTTCTTTGTAAGGGATAAGATTTGGATGTTTTGTATCCCACTCTCCTTTAACTTGACTGCTCGCCAAAGCTGAGTCTCCATATACATTTAAGAATTTGATTCTTTGGTCAATATCAGCTTTAAGACCCAAGATGCACGCTTCGTACTCAGCCATGTTGTTAGTGCAGTCAAAGCAAAGCCAGGCAGTGAAAGGTATATGGTAACTTTGGGGGAAATGATCACATCACCAATTCTGTTACCCAGTGCATTGGAAGCTCCATTAAAAACCATAGTCCATCGGGATCCTGGCTCAGGTCCTTCATACAGTTCAGGTTCTTCACAGTCTGTTATTAGCATGATATTCTCGTCTGGAAATTCAAAGTTCATAGATTTGTAGTCATCCACAGCTTGATGCGCCAAATGATTTTCCAATACACTTCCTTTGATCGCTTTTTGAGTAGTATACTGGATATCATATTCAGTTAAAATCATTTTCCATTGGGCTATTCTTCGGAAGAGAGCTAAATTTTCAAAGATGTACTTGATGGTATCCCTCTTAGAGATCAAAAGAGTAGTATGAGTCAACAATATTGTCTAAGTATGCGAGCAGCCCATGCCATAACACAACAAGTTTTTTTGAGCAATGAATATCTTGTTTCACAGTCGGTAAACTTTTTTCTAAGGTAGTATATTGCATACTCTTTTCGACCAGACTCGTCATGTTGCCCCAACACACACCCCATTGAATTCTCTAACACGGTTAAGTACATGATCAAAGGTCTTCCTTCAAATGGTGGCATCAGAATTGGAGGTTCTTGAAGATACTCTTTGATCCTGTCAAAAGCTATTTGACAACCGTCATTCCATTTTACAACTTGATATTTCTTCAGCAACTTGAAGATTGGCTCACAAGTAGCAGTCAAGTGAGAGATGAATCGGGCAATGTAGTTTATTCGTCCTAGAAAATCTCTAACCTACTTCTCAGTACGGGGAGCTGGCATTTCTTGGATGGCCTTGACTTTTTTCTGGATCAATCTCAATTCCTTTACCATTGAAAATAAAGCCTAGGAGTTTTCTAGATCTTACCCCGAAGGTGCATTTGTTTGGATTCAACCTCGGTTTGTATTTCTTCATCCTTTCAAACAACTTGTGTAGATGAACAAGGTGCTCTTCCTCAGTTTTGGACCTCACTATCACATCATCAACATAGACTTCTATCTCATGATGGATCATGTCATGAAATAAAGCCACCATAGCCTGTTGATAAGTTGCACTTGCGTTCTTCAGCCGAAAAGGCATGACCTTATAACAGAAGGTGCCCCATTGTGTGACAAAAGTAGTCTTCTCCATGTCTTCGGGCGCCATTTTGATTTGGTTGTACCCTAAAAATCCATCCTTGAAGGAGAATACCTTGTGTTGAGCAGTGTTGTCAACCAAGACATCAATATGTGGTAGTGGGAAGTAATCTTTGTGGCTCGCCCTATTTAAATCCCTGTAGTCTACACACATACAGACTTTACCATCTTTCTTCGGGACTGAAACAAAATTTGAAACCCATGGGGGATACTGTAGCGGTGAAAATCGGAGATCAAGCTATTAATTAACTTGACTCGCAAAAGCAATAGTCGCCACCGCGCTTTATTATTTCCAAGGGGAAAGGGAAAAGAGCGAAATAAAACCCTAAAACATGCAATGTAAAATAATACTTAGAAGTAATGAAAATACAATGCGTTTTTTGAAAGAGATCAAGAGTTCGGGGGTTGGTTATACAATGGGAAGGTATTAGCACCCAATGCATCTGCGGTACTCCGCAGGAACCTTTTGGAATATCTGTTTTTGGTTAAAATTGTTTGTTATATACAAGGGTGTATTTATCTACAACTATGTTTGCTTAAGGGGAAAGAAATAATTTTTTTTTATTGCGTTCGTGAGGGTTTCGCGACCCTTTGCCTATGTATCCAATGAAGGAATCAAAACACCGTAGTTCCTCTAGAAAAAAGTTGATTTGTTTGTGTGTTTTTTAGGGTTTTAAGATATATTCAAGTAAGGATTAAAGAGTGTTTTTGGATTTTTTGGTTTGTTTACTTGTTGATTTTATCTTGCCATACACGCCTAATTACTAGCATTTGTACAAAGTAAATAAAATGCAGAAAGATAAAATCCTACACTATTACAACCGTATCGAAAGGCATAAAAAATATGAAGGAAAAAATAAGATAAAAGTAAGAAAAATGAGTGTCTTTTGACCCAGGTAGTAGCACCCTTCGATTTGAATTCAGCTGGCCTCCTTCGATTGGGGCTAGCACCAGTGAGGTCATGGACTTCGATTAGGGGTTGGCGCCAGTGAGGTTCTGTCCTTCGATTGGCCTGGAAGTCAGTGTATGGCGAAGCCTTCTGGTTCTTCCTTGTTGTCTTCTTAGACTAGAGGTTGAAAGCAGTGAGGGAACGCCTTTCGACTGAGCTTGGAAGTCAGTGTATGGTTTTCCTCCTGGTTGTCTCTTTCGTTCGACCTGGGGAAAGAGGATAGAAGCCAGAAGCTTCGTTTCCTATTTCCTGTTTCCTGTTTCTTTCATTTAAAGCATTAAATGGCAACATGGCCTGAGGCCATGCTAGTATTTGTTTGGTAAACAGTTTAACAGTTAAAGCAAGTTCAGATAAACAGAAAGCAAAAAAAATGAAAGGGATAGCTATGAAAAATATGTTAAAAGGGTGGAATCGAAAGGAACAGTGGTATGTACATGTTTTAAACGAACGTAAAGATTATTTACATGTTATGCCATGAAACGAAAAGTTCAAAGGTAAGAATAACTTACCTTGCTTCAGGACTTGAATGGATGTGGGTTTCGAACTTGAACTGCTACCTGGGCGTTTCTGGAATTCGAAGAGTAGTCACAGGGGGTTCGCTTTTGGTTCAAAGACTTGTCACAGAAGGTTGTCTTTGAGTTTGAGCAAACTTTTATGTGTGGGGTGTTCTTCAGAATCGAAAGAGGCGAGTGTTTGGGATTCTGGGTTTTTTTGATTTCTCAAGTGTTGATGAACTTGAGAGTTTTGTTGTGTTTGAGAAAATTTTGGGGATTCGTTCCTCTGGTCCAAAGATCCTCTTAAACATGTGTTGGAGCCTATTATTTATAGGCAAAGTTGGGTGAAGCTTTTGGAGGGAAAACAAAATAATTTGAACAATTTGAGTAAACTGCTCTTTGTAGCCTTTGAGAGACAGTGCTTTATTGCCATTTTGGTGCAAAGAATTGGGCGTCAGTGCAAGACTGCTGTGCAGCAGTTTTGGAGTTTTATGGCCAGTGAATCAGGCCCGAGCCTGGCAGCGCATGTGACTTGGTCGACAAATGCCTTTGGCCTCTCGTCCTTTTGTCTTGACTCCCTAGACTCACCTTTCGACCAGACTTTCAGTAACCATCTCCTTTTTTCAATCGAAGTGACGTTCGAATGACTTCCCTAGACAATCCTTCGAATGGGCCAAATTAATGCTCTTGGGATGGATCAGTAATATATGTCCTTCGAATGGGGACATCCAAACATGCCTGACAAAACTCTTCGAATGCACCACCAAGATGCTTTCTTCACCTGAGGCAATGACATAGTGAAGAGTTTGTATGATTGGAACAGGCCATTTCCAACAGGAATTCCTTCCCACTAAAATTTACCTACAAAGGGGCCATATGGCCAAACGAAAGAATGACAAAACACTTGTGCCCAAGGATTCACACCCCCAAGCGAAGGATGTTTGCCAGGGATGGAAGGCTCAATCGAAGCTAGTACAAACGTAGTCAATGCTTTGTCAAAGCCTTATGGTCGAAACAAGCTAATGCCCAATTGAAGCTTGTATCGAAGAAAACATATTGCCAAATCGAAAGCTCATGCTCGAAGGAAGCATATTGCCCAATCGAAAGCTCATGCTCGAAGGAAGCATTTCGACGAGATTGAAGGGACTTAAATATAGAATACACAATTTTTGGCCTTAAGATACCGCAATTAGTTTATGATATGATATGAATGTGATATCTTAATAAGGGATGATGCCGCATGAGACAAACTACTGCTGGAGAAACCAAGTACATTATACAATAATCCCATAGGGGAAGAGATTATAACTCCACTGGGGAAATAGAGTCATAGACTTCAAATGAGAGACTCCTATTAGAGAATAACTTTGAGGGAAGAAATGCATGATTTACATCAGTATTGAGACTGGAAAAGAAATGATTTACATCAGTACTGAGACTGGAAAAGAAATGATTTACATCAGTACTGAGACTGGAGAAGGAAATGATTTACATCAGTACTGAGACTGGAGAAGGGAAATGATTGACATCAGTACTTAGACTGGCAAATAAACATCTCTGACTTCTAAATTATACCAAGAACGGTAATACATTTCTTCTTTAACCAAGATATCGCTTCAAAAGGATATAATACAAGCTTCCCCATGGAACTCTTCCAAAGAGGTGTTGTTTGCTGAGTAAACATTATTGTTGGGGGTACACAAGCTGCTCAAATAAAGAGGCCGCCACTTGCTATCATTCAAAGGTGTCAATAACATACAAGTTGCTCATGAAGAGACCGCCGCTTGCTGTTTTTCAAAGATAACAATAACACAAGTTGCTCATGAAGAGACCGCCGCTTATTGTTTTTTCAAAGGTAACAATAACATACAAGTTGCTCATGAAGAGACCGCCACTTGCTGTTTTTTCAAAGGTAACAATAACATACAAGTTGCTCATGAAGAGACCGCCGCTTGCTGTTTTTTCAAAGATATCAATAACATACAAGTTGCTCATGAAGAGACCGCCACTTGCCGTTTTTCAAGAGAACAATAACACACAAGTTTCTCATGAAGAGACCGCCGCTTGCTGTTTTTTCAAAGATAACAATAACACACAAGTTTCTCACGAAGTGACTGCCGCTTGCTGTTTTTCAAAAATAACAATAACACACAAGTTGCTCATGAAGAGACCGTCGCTTGCTGTTTTTTCAAAAGTAACAATAACATACAAGTTGCTCATGAAGAGACCGCCGCTTGCTGTTTTTTCAAAGATATCAATAACATACAAGTTACTCATGAAGAGACCGCCGCTTGCCGTTTTTCAAGAGAACAATAACACATAAGTTGCTCATGAAGAGACCACCGCTTGCTGTTTTTTCAAAGATAACAATAACACACAAGTTGCTCATGAAGAGACTGCCGCTTGCTGTTTTTCAAAGATAACAATAACACACTAGTTGCTCATGAAGAGACCGCCGCTTGCTGTTTTTTCAAAAGTATCAATAATACACAAGTTGCTCATGAAGAGACTGCCGCTTGCTGTTTTTTTCAAAGGTAACAATAACATACAAGTTGCTCATGAAGAGACTGTCGCTTGCTGTTTTTCAAAGATAACAATAACACACAGGTTGCTCATGAAGAGACTGCCGCTTGCTATTTTGTTGAGATATCAATAACATACAAGTTGCTCATGAAGAGACCGCCGCTTGCTGTTTTTTCAAAGGTAACGATAACATACAAGTTGCTCATGAAGATACCGCCGCTTGCTGTTTTTTCAAAGGTATCAATAACATACAAGTTGCTCATGAAGAGACCGCCGCTTGCTGTCTTTTCTAAGGTATCAATAACATACAAGTTGATCATGAAGAGACCGCCGCTTGCTGTTTTTTTCCAAAGGTAACAATAACATACAAGTTGCTCATGAAGAGACCGCCGCTTGCTGTTTTTCAAAGGTAACGGTAACATACAAGTTGCTCATGAAGAGACTGTCGCTTGTTGTTTTCAAAGGTACCCATAAAATATCGTGAAGATATTGCTGGAGGTGAGAATCAATAATTTCATCGGGGATGGACAAACTGCTCATGAAGAGACCGCCGCTTGTCATAACATAAAGAAATTCAGAAATAATCAAACTGCTCAAATAAGGAGTCAGTCGCTTGTTGTCACGTCGATATTCCAGAAGAAGGTTATGATAACACTACTAGGGAATAAAGTTCATCTTCAATGAGTAACCATGAATAAATACTTCCTGAGGAGACCAAGTATTTACATACGCAAGATCAATGAACTCTCCATCTAGGTTTCACAGCTTAGAGATATTCTCAAAGCAACATTTGTAATAGACAAAATGCAATCCAAGAACAAACTAGAGAGAAACAGTCAAACAAGACCTTACCAGATGAGGAATAAACTCAACCGATACTTATCCTATCCTGAGACAGAAATGAAGGCTAAAGCAACAACTCTTCCATGAGGAATAAACACAGTGGGGAAATAGAAAGGATACACTTTCTGCTTAAGTTGACACTCTATTTGAGAAGAGGAAATACGATAACCAAAGTATACAGATCAAGAACATCAACAAATATCAATGTGTGTGCATGATGCAAGTGTTAATGAATAAATGAATGTCATGTATATGCTGACAAAACAAATAGAGGAGATAGACAGAAGATGATAAGACATCACAGCACAACCCGACACTCAGCTAATCTCAACAAGATGGTAACATAACTGGAGATAAAACAAAAGCCATCATTGGAGCAAAGTCCTTTTACAAGGCTTAAATATCTATGGAGGGGAAGATATTTTCAGGTAGAAAACCCAAAGTCCAGTCTTCTATCGCAAACAATCTATGATCGGTGGGAATAGAACTGACTGTTTAAAGCTGGATCGCGTATGTCGCAGTAAGCAAGAGTCGCCACCGTCTTTTATTTTCTCCAATATGGACAGGACAAAAGCACAGCAAAATTCCTTATGAGAACATTTCTCGGTTCGAGAGGTAGATTTATAGAAAGGGAAGGTGTTAGCACCCTTTCTATCCATGGTTATCCATGGGATCTTAGGTACTTGCTCTTATGTTTTCAAAATTTTTGCTTTTCAAAATGTGAGTGGGTTTGAAAAAGTTTCATTGAAAGATTTCTGAGTGACTCTTGTATCTGTCCTCAAGAGTGTTTGAAAAATTTGTTTTGAAAGTTTTTTTGAAAGTGTCAGTGTGAAAAGATTTTTGATTTGTTTTTAAAGAGAGCAAGTACCCACGAGTCATCTACCTACCCTAAGGAATTAGGCTGTGTAAAAGTCCTTAAGGTAGTGCCATCCCACCATTGAGAGGTAGGTAGCACCACCATTGGAGGTGTTCGGGTCAATTCGATTGTAGGGACAGTGTGGTCACCGAAGCAACGGTAGGACACCTTAGAAGTAGCCCTAATGTCCTAGATCCTTTTTAATCCGAGGCAACCGTTTCGAGGCGACTGGATCTTAGACATAAGAGCGATCGCTAAAACATCCTATACTTGACGACCACGTTTCGAAGGCAACCAGTGAGGCGTACCCTAAGAGTGGCATGTGCATTGTGTGTTATTTTCAGTTTATATTTATCTTGGATTAGGCAATCGTGAGCTACAAGTTGTTTTTAATTACCATACATTCTTTCATGCGAGTTTAGCAGTTAGGAGCGCGGAAAATTAAATACAGAAAGTTAAAAGCTACGCTATTACAAGGCGCAGGTCTATACATCGCCAAAGTACAAAGACCCGTTTTTGATAAAAATGCGGAAAGTAAAAAACAATAAACCTAATTACTATTACATCCTTGAAGAGTTACATAATAATCAATAAGAAAATAATGCGCGAAAAGATTGGAATGTCCGAGGGTGTTGGACCCTTTTGAGAAATTAAATTAAATTAAGACCTAATTATTTAATTAAAGAAAAGAAAGTGTGTTTTTATGTTTTTTGGTATTTAATGAAAATAAGAAAAAGAATTAAATAAAAAACCTAGTTCTATGTTTATTTTAATTATTAATGAAAATATTAAAATTAACCTAATTTAAGCTAATTAATTAATTTACGTGTTATTTACAAAAATAATAATAATAATCAATCATGATAAAAATAATTAAAAGTCAAAACCTAATTCTATACAATTTTATTTATTAAGAAAAAGGATTAAAATTTAAAACCTAAATTAACTAAGTTAATTATTAGAATTTATTTACAAAAAATAGGTTAATGGTGAAATTAAATAAATAATTAAATATATATATATTTTTGAGTTTCTGATTTTTATTAGGAAAAACTATTTTATGGTGAATTAATAAAAATCATTAAAGCAATTAAAAGAATTAGAAAATAAAAGAAAATAAAATTATGCAAACCAAGGGGGGTGTCAGGCCCAAAGTGGAGGTGTATTGAAGCAATTCAGGCCCATTGAAGACCAAGCCTGGTTGACTTTCAGGAATCATGTGCATGCGTGTTGACTGGAATGCATCATGGACTTCATTCTGTGGCCACTGGATTGGGCATCATGGCCACTTGGCAAGCTAGCGCGCGAAGGTGCATGATGGACCATTGAATCGTTGCTGCATTGGAACGTTTGAGAAAAAATATCAACAATTATATGGGGGACCTGGGAATCGAACCCAGGTCCCAACGTTCCTTGCCCTTGTGCCTTTAACATTGAACCATTCAAACGCGTTTGTAATATAAGTGAACAATAATTATTATATAAGAAAAACAATCATAATGGTATAAAACAAAATAAAGCGCGCCCGATTTGAATCTTCCAGTTACATGATGCCACGCACGTCTTCTTCTTCGTTTCCTGAAACAAAAAGCAAGCAAATAGCGGGGGTTTTAAACCCCCACTAACTTCAACAGTGAAAAATAACGATTAGAATTAGAGACAATATAAAAAGGGCGTGAGGATTCCATTCACTTCGTCTTGAGTTTCTGAGTTTAATGGTATATGTCTCAAGGCCTGATTTTTCCTCAACAAGAAAGCCCTAATTTTCAAGCTTCTAAACCCTAGATTTTATCCATGGTGGATTTCGATTCAGGAAGTTTTAGCACAATTAAACTATATCAAAAGCTTCAGGAAGACGTCAGCAATACAAATCAACAAACAAATCATGTCAATGATGCTTGGAAATTAGATTTCGATTATGAAAATATTTGATCAAACCGTGGCTTTGTTTTACCGTTTCCTTGAGCTATGGAGTTGGAAAGTGCTTGCAATACATTCAGGAAACTCTCAGCACGGGATTGGAATCAAAAAACTTCCTTGAATCGGACTGTAAATTAGAAAACAGTTTTAAGTTTTTTTCACTTTTTTTCAATGTTGCATATGATGTTCTTGCAGCAATTTTTCGTGTGTAGCTTTAGGGTTTCACTCAGCATATGTATGTGATGTGAATTAGGTTAAAACTTTGGCCCAAAAGTCCATGAAATTAAGTTTGCAATCTTTGATTTTCAATCATGTAATTTTCAATCTTTTTCAATGGAAACCTTGCCAATTATGGATGATTTTCCTTTCTTTGATTGAGAAATGACTTTGCCAGCTTGCCCTGATTTGATTTGCTTCACCAAAAGATCCAAAACATATCTTTTTAATTTTCCTATAATTAAAATCAATTAAATGAATTAATAATAATAAAAATTCAATTAATTAATTATAAATAAGAAAATAAATTATTTTGAGCTCAATGGGTCGTGCATAGGCTTTGGGTAAAGATTCAAGAAAGAATTTGAGGCCCATTAGCAAATTGAAGCTTTTTAGGCAAAGTTGACTTTTGAAAGTTCCCAAAAATTTCCCAACTTCTCCAATGCATATCTTGCTCAATTTTGAAGCTATGAACATGTTCTTGGACATTTTGGAAAGGCCTTGAAGTCCTATAACCAATGCCTTTGGTCCCATGTCATTTTGATTTACCAATCTCAAGTTATGGTCCTTGACTTAAAGTGACTTTTTGTTAACTTTTGAAAATGACCTATAATGTTGAAATTGACAACTTTTTGTGAGAGCATTTCTTGGACTTGGAGTGTGAAGATGAGTTGTAGGAAATGTCATCCCCTTCAAAATGAGCATTGGATGGGATTTTTCTGATAAACCATGAAGAAGTTATGCCTTGGTCAATTTGCAGTTGACTTTTTCAACTGTCCAAAAATAGAAACTTTTGCATCTTGAGACTTTTTGAGCCATGCTTGGGAAATCATGATCAAGAATTGATCAAATGATGATTGTGGCTTCAAAATGAGATGTTGACCAAAATTTTTGACTTTTGACTGTCAAATGACCATTTTGCCCCTGCAGTTGGCTGTGAAGCAATTAGGGCTTTTGACTGTGCAACTTGATGTTGTGAGTCTTGAACCTTGACATGTGGATGCTTAACAATGTATATAGGCATATGGGACTTTATTGGACCCTAGAAAGCCTCAATTTCTTTGCAAGAACCAAAACCCTAATTTTGACTGTGTTAGGAGGCAATTGGACTGTGCAACCCTTGAGAGATTTTTGAAGCTTGGTCTTGCCAATTCTTGAAGAATATGGGAGAGTAAATTTTGGGGTACAACAGTTGCCCCTGTTCAATCTTATTAGACCTGAGGATGTAGATTGGATGGCGTGCCTTTCGTAATCCGAAGGTAGAAGATGATTGAACACTAGATTGCCCAGAAATTTGCACTCACATAGTAGAATGTTAGCAGTGTGATGTAGGGAATGGGATTACAGATGCCATTTGGAGGAATGATGGATAGGAGGATGGGCTTATAGATGCCATCTAGGGACTGTTTGTATGTGGATGGGCTTATAGATGCCATTTAGGTATCGATCGCGTAAGAGATTCCTTAGCGAGAACTTGCGTACCTGAGAAAGAAAGATAGTTACCTGGCCTGTTACAGGGGTTGATCTTAAAACTCTTCATGTAAATATGCCCTGGCTGGATACAGGTATCGAATCTACATTTAGTTACTCACAGATGTGCCCTGGCTAGATACAGGAATCGAATCTGGAATTAGTCATCAACAGATTTACCCTGGCTGGATACAAGTATCGAATCTTCAAACTCTTCAGACGTGCCCTGGCTGGATACAGGAATCGAATCTGGAATTAGTCGTCAACAGATTTACCCTGGCTGGATACAGGAATCGAATCTTCAAACTCTTCAGACGTGCCCTGGCTGGATACAGGAATCGAATCTGGAAATAGTCGTCAAAAGATTTACCCTGGCTGAATACAGGTATCGAATCTTCAAACTCTTCAGACGTACCCTGACTGGATACAGGAATCAAATCTGGAAATAATCGTCAACAGATTTACCCTGGCTGGATACAGGTATCGAATCTTCAAACTCTTTAGACGTGCCCTGGATGGATACAGGAATCGAATCTGGAAATAGTCGTCAAGAGATTTACCCTAGCTGGATACAGGTATCGAATCTTCAAACTCTTCAGACGTGCCCTGGCTGGATACAGGAATCGAATCTGGAAATAGTCGTCAACAGATTTACCCTGGCTGGATACAGGTATGGAATCTTCAAACTCTTCAGACGTGCTCTGGATGGATACAGGAATCGAATTTGGAAATAGTCGTCAACAGATTTACCGTGGCTGGATACAGGAATCGAATCTTCAAACTCTTCAGACGTGCCCTGGCTGGATACAGGAATCGAATCTGGAAATTAGTCGTCAACAGATTTACCCTGGCTGGATACAGGAATCGAATCTTCAAACTCTTCAGACGTGCCCTGGCCGGATACAGGAATCCAATCTGGAAATAGTCGTCAACAGATTTACCCTGGATGGATACAGGTATCGAATCTTCAAACTCTTCAGACGTGCCCTGGCTGGATACAAGAATCGAATCTGGAAATAGTCGTCAACAGATTTACCCTGGCTGGATATAGGTATCGAATCTTCAAACTCTTCAGACGTGCCCTGGCCGGATATAGGAATCAAATCCGGAAATTGTCGTCAACAGATTTACCCTGGCTGGATACAGGTATCGAATCTTCAAACTCTTCAGACGTGCCCTGGCTGGATATAGGAATCGAATCTAGAAATTAGTCGTCAACAGATTTACCCTGGCTGGATACAGGAATCGAATCTTCAAACTCTTCAGACGTGCCCTGGCTGGATACAGGAATCGAATCTGGAAATTGTCGTCAACAGATTTACCCTGGCTGGATACAGGTATCGAATCTTCAAACTCTTCAGACGTGCCCTGGCTGGATACAGGAATCAAATCTGGAAATAG
The DNA here is from genome assembly GCA_948472305.1 of Vicia faba. Classification (NCBI taxonomy): domain Eukaryota; kingdom Viridiplantae; phylum Streptophyta; class Magnoliopsida; order Fabales; family Fabaceae; genus Vicia; species Vicia faba. The sequence goes on along the minus strand of OX451735.1, from coordinate 827,867,298 downwards.
TCGTCAACAGATTTACCCTGGCTGGATACAGGTATTGAATCTTCAAACTCTTCAGACGTGCCCTGGATGGATACAGGAATCGAATCTGGAAATAGTCGTCAACAGATTTACCCTGGCTGGATACAGGTATCGAATCTTCAAACTCTTCAGACGTGCCCTGGCTGGATACAGGAATCGAATCTGGAAATAGTCGTCAACAGATTTACCCTGGCTGGATACAGATATCGAATCTTCAAACTCTTCAGACGTGCCCTGGCTGGATACAGGAATCGAATCTGGAAATTAGTCGTCAACAGATTTACCCTGGCTGGATACAGGAATCTAATCTTCAAACTCTTCAGACGTGCCCTGGCCGGATACAGGAATCGAATATGGAAATATTCATCAACAAATTTACCCTGGCTGGATACAGGTATCGAATCTTCAAACTCTTCAGACGTGCCCTGGCCAGATACAGGAATCGAATCTGGAAATGCGACAGTTGATAGCAATCATCTTTGTATTGACCTTTTTCCTGAAAAGGCAAAACATTAGTTGTATGCAATGTCATGATGTATGAAATGCATGACGTTCTCAAAATAAGTGAGATTGTATGTTCATGATGCGTATGTGCATGCCATAATGTATGAAGATGTGATGTTTGTGAATGTATTTTTGTCTAGGAAAATAAATCCTTGACGAATGCCGGGAGTTTGTTGAATCCTGGGCTGATGTTGAAGAGTGGAGTTCTTCATTTCCGCTGGGGATGACGGTTGCGAGAATAAACCTGTAGGAGAAGATGACTCCGTTGAGGAATAAACTTGTTGGAGAGATTATTCTGCGGGGAAATACTCTGTGGGGAGAGATACTTAGCTGAGGTTTGATGATAACTCCGCTGGGGATACCATTGTTGAGCTCTGTTAGAAGACTTGATGAACTCCGCTGGGGATAGGAAGACTTTGTCGGGGACGATCTTTCCGTGGCAATTGGCTGAGGATAACCCAGTTATATCCCGGTGGGGAAATAACCTTTGAATAAAATCGGGGAGGCGCGTTCGTACTCTGCAGGTGATAAGCTTCCAAAATCTACTGGGGATAAGCTTCCTGAATCTACTGGGGAGATTGATTGAACTCTCTTGGGGAAACTTTTGAGATCGCATTGGGGAAGTGGCTCCACTTGTAGTGTCCGGATTCCGCCGGGGAACAATCTTATATTAAGACCGCCGGGGATGCTTGCTTAGGAACATCTGTATACTCCGTTGGGGAATATTGAGATCTTCGGGGGATAATCCAACTCCTTGAGGCTGACAGTAGATTAAATTTGCTCGGGGGGGAGCGTTACTGACTTGCTAGATACTGTGCCTTTTTAGGGCTACTGGGAGATCAACTCTGCTTGGGGAGAATTGTTGAATCTTGTTTTACTCTGCGGGGAGTGAAGGTATCTTGGTCAAATTCTTCAGCCGAATCTACCTTATACCTGGGAGACAGAGCAGCTGGTACAGTTCGGACAATTCTTATTGCCCCAGCTTCTGTGGAGGTCTTGATAACTGCCGATTTGACAAATCTTCTTCTGGTAGGCAAGTGACGAGATGACGGGACATAGTCGTATGCTTTTGATCCCTAATTTTTGCCTAGACCGCCCTTTCAGGTTTTCGGTCCATCGAGATACCCATTTTTGCCCAAGCCGCCTTTTCAGGTTTTCGACTTGTCGGGTATACAATTTTTCACTTTCATCCCTTATTTTTGCCCGAACCCTTTTGGTTCGCCGGGAAGCCCTTATTTTTTCCTAGGTGTGTCAACCTAGCGGGTCTTTGATTCTGCGTAGCGTTTTTCCGACTATGTCCATGCTCTCGGGATGTAGGGAGGTGCCCCTATCAGTAGTGTTACATTGCCCTACTACCAGAAGATCTTCGTTTGATCGTCCAATGCCCCAAGTGATCCAGATTGGAGATCTTCCCCAAGCTGGTTGGCCTTTTGAGAGATTCTCCGAATCTTGACTGGACTGCTCCAGATGATGGACAATTATCATGCCATGCCCCTTGATTGGAAGTGTTTTTTGTTCACTAGATATTCTTCGTGCGAATTTCTCTGTTGTTCGAACAAAAAGTCATATGCAAACAAAGTTATGTTAAAAATGCAAAACTGATGTCTGTCTTGAAGTTTTTGGAAATGCATTTTTTCAGTAAAACCAGTGAATTTTGTAAAATGTGATGTCAACTCGTTATTTTACTGCAAGCCTTAAGGAGTCAGGATACCTTTCGTAACAGTATGCTTTCGAACTAACCCGTGATTCAGCTAGGACTTTTAAGGGTTGTAACGTGGCCTGGTTCACAGTTTAAGAAACAAAGGATAAAGGCTCAAATTTTATTGGTACCCACCCGCTCTTTGTGATGTTCTTCAATCCTAACCTCAGCTGATCGTGCGTTAGACCTTGTTTGAGTCTTTGCTCTGATGTTCCGGTGATGGTTCGGATATTGACAGTTTATTTTGAATGGGCAATCATCTCTTTTTTGTTGTTGAGGGTTTGTATGACCTCTTTCTCTTTCTTGATTTTGTTATCCCTATTTTTTTTTGCATGAACTGTTCTTTTGTGATTACAGTCAGCGGGATGCCCCAGTTTTGTAAGTCTCCTTCATAGGTTTTGACTTATTGGGCTTTTGTTTTTTTTTGAAAGATAACGACTGCCTGTCTTGACGATTATAGGGAACCATCACTATTTGTTTTGTTTTGTAAGGACCTCTTTGGTGCCATTTGTTATGCACTTGGATAAACTGAGAGAACTACCCTGCCCCAGGTTATGATTAAGGGTTTTAATTTTCGAAAAGAAAAACTCCTACTTCTTTGGCTCAGAGGGGTTGACGAGGGATTATCTTCCTTATAACTCCAGTGTTTAGGGATTGAAACAATGCATGTACCTCATCAGCGGGGTTTGTCCAAAAGCATACTGTAGATTGTGGTATCGTTTTCGTCATCCTCCCTCAAGAGGCTTAGAATTATTAGTCGAGCGTGGAACATCACAAAAAATGAAAGCAATTTTGAATATAGCGAATGCGAATATATTGATTCAAAACAGACATATGCGATGCATTGATAAAGTAATAAAGTTTGCTATGACAATAATTGTTTGAACAATCAAAAGAAAATTACAACTTGAAAATTCTAATGGACAAAAAGTATTCTCATCTCAGGATTTGTCACTTCAAATGGTGAATCCTGCGGGGATGGTAGAAGAACTCAGCCTGACCCTCTTGGGTGAAATCCACTACTCCTTCATTAATCAGGTCCTGGACTTTGTTCTTCAGAGCCCAGCAGTCGGCAGTGTCATGTCCAGGACTATCAGAGTGGTATGCACATCTTTTGTTGGGATGATAGTTAGGAGCAGAGATGTTGGGGTTCCGGGGGGGAGCCCTTAGTGTAATCAGATTCAAACTCAACAGGTGTTGCAAGGCTTGAAACAGCGACACGTTGAGTTGGGTGAATTGCCTCTTGGGCTTGCTTGGCTTACTCTGATCAACCTGTTGTTCTGGGCGAGGTTGGGGTTGGACCTGTGAAGTGGTAGCAATTTGGAGAGGTCTATTCCTCACCATACCATACTCTTGTCCTCTTGGAAGCTGATCAATGACCTGGTCCCTGACTTGGACTGTTTGCTTCATGTTGTATCTCTCTTGGTGAAGCTGGTTGACCATGGTTCTCAACTCTTCTTGCTCCCGAGCCAAGCCTTGGATAAGAGCCATTTGCCCCAGCATCTGGGTTCTCATTGCATCCACCTCAGCTTGCAGATGTTTCAGCCGTTCGTCCTTATCATCTTTGGGACTTTTCTTGGCCAAATTCCCCATGAGGATTGTCCTCAACTCTTCCTGCCCCTTGGACAGGCTTAGCAAGATCTCCCTGAATTGAGCCTCTTGAGCATGAAGACCCTGGTTATCTTGTTAGGAAGCCATTGCTGAAATAAACAGCGAAAAAGGTAAGTGACCTGCAACAAGGGTACCTTTAATGCAATGATATGCATGCAATGTTTTCAAGGACCTCGCGGGGTAAACAAGAAGATTGTTAGAATTGGAATCCGGTAGCTTGATTGAAGGAACTTCATGTTGTTGAGAGTCCTTCTTCAAGAGTCAAAGCTCACCATATCGAGTGGGTCATAGCCCCTGACAACCTTGGCCAGAGGAAAATAAATCCCCTTTGCCCCTTGCTGGAGAATTGGTTCATCCTGACCTACATCACAAGCCCTTGAGATCCTTGAAATGGGTTAGTCCTTATGCAGGATGTATGCAATGGTATGAGGTTATGCTATGCATGGAGTGATATACGTAACCCTGTTATGAGTCCAGATTAAGGACTGTAAACAAAACCTGCGAGAAAACTCGAGTGTCAGATAACAATTATGCAAGTAGTCAAGTACGAAGGCACACAAGTCACACAAAAGAGCCCTTAGATTTTAGGCCAGCATGAAGTTTAGGGTACTACCCTCTTGAAGTTGGTGGGCTCAAAAACCTGTCCTATCAAAAGTAACCGGGTTCTAAGGAGCTCAATATCATTGGGTTGTTTTCTGTGTTCATTGTTTCGATTTAGCCACTGAACTGGCGATCGAAATATTCCAAGAAAACAACCCTCCATGAGTGTAGTATCGAGTATCAACCAACTTCAGATTGCACCAAAGTCAGTTATCTCACTACCCTAAAGAGGCCAGGATGGTCAAGTAAGGTTCCTAAGGTCAGTTGATGCTTCACGACACCATGCGGCGGCCCCGTACTCTCCTTGACTTGACTCAAGGGTTACCGGTACTCACCAAAGTGCCACATCAACGTAGCAGACTGCTTCAACCGTGTCGGTATACCCCACACAGTTCCCTCACAGTCTTGTTGCTACTTTCTAAGAAGGTATCCCCCTAGATCCGGGTTAGGATCTATAGAACTCCCAGAACAATGCCCACAATAATAAAGCAAACAAAACAAAGCAATTGAAAACACAAGTATGATCTATCCTAAGGTACACCTCACTTTAAGTATCCCCAGCAGAGTCGCCAGTTCTGTGATCGGTGGAAATAGAACTGACTGTTTAAAGCTGGATCGCGTATGTCGCGGTAAGCAAGAGTCGCCACCATCTTTTATTTTCTCCAATATGGACAGGACAAAAGCACATCAAAATTCCTTATGAGAACATTTCTCGGTTCGGGAGGTAGATTTATAGAAAGGGAAGGTGTTAGCACCCTTTCTATCCATGGTTATCCATGAGCTCTTAGGTACTTGCTCTTATGTTTTCAAAATGTTTGCTTTTCAAAATGTGAGTGGGTTTGAAAAAGTTTCATTGAAAGATTTCTGAGTGACTCTTGTATCTGTCCTCAAGAGTGTTTGAAAAATTTATTTTGAAAGTTTTTTTGAAAGTGTTAGTGTGAAAAGATTTTTGATTTGTTTTTGAAGAGAGCAAGTACCCACGAGTCATCTACCTACCCTAAGGAATTTGGTTGTGTAAAAGTCCTTAAGGTAGTGCCATCCCACCATTGAGAGGTAGGTAGCACCACCATTGGAGGTGTTCGGGTCAATTCGATTGTAGGGACAATGTGGTCACCGAAGCAACGGTAGGACACCTTAGAAGTAGCCCTAATGTCCTAGATCCTTTTTAATCCGAGGCAACCGTTTCGAGGCGACTGGATCTTAGACATAAGAGCGACCGCTAAAACATCCTATACTTGACGACCACGTTTCGAAGGCAACCAGTGAGGCGTACCCTAAGAGTGGCATGTGCATTGTGTGTTATTTTCAGTTTATATTTATCTTGGATTAGGAAATCGTGAGCTACGAGTTGTTTTTAATTACCATACATTCTTTCATGCGAGTTTAGCAGTTAGGAGCGCAGAAAATTAAATACAGAGAGTTAAAAGCTACGCTATTACAAGGCGCAGGTCTATACATCGCCAAAGTACAAAGACCCGTTTTTGATAAAAATGCGGAAAGTAAAAAACAATAAACCTAATTACTATTACATCCTTGAACAGTTACATAATAATCAATAAGAAAATAATGCGCGAAAAGATTGGAATGTCCGAGGGTGTTGGACCCTTTTGAGAAATTAAATTAAATTAAGACCTAATTATTTAATTAAAGAAAATAAAGTGTGTTTTTATGTTTTTTGGTATTTAATGAAAATAAGAAAAAGAATTAAAGAAAAAACCTAGTTCTATATTTATTTTAATTATTAATGAAAATATTAAAATTAACCTAATTTAAGCTAATTAATTAATTTACGTGTTATTTACAAAAATAATAATAATAATCAATCATGATAAAAATAATTAAAAGTCAAAACCTAATTCTATACAATTTTATTTATTAAGAAAAAGGATTAAAATTTAAAACCTAAATTAACTAAGTTAATTATTAGAATTTATTTACAAAAAATAGGTTAATGGTGAAATTAAATAAATAATTAAATATATATATTTTTGAGTTTCTGATTTTTATTAGGAAAAACTATTTTATGGTGAATTAATAAAAATCATTAAAGCAATTAAAAGAATTAGAAAATAAAAGAAAATAAAATTATGCAAACCAAGGGGGGTGTCAGGCCCAAAGTGGAGGTGTATTGAAGCAATTCAGGCCCATTGAAGACCAAGCCTGGTTGACTTTCAGGAATCATGTGCATGCGCGTTGACTAGAATGCAGCATGGACTTCATTCTGTGGCCACTGGATTGGGCATCATGGCCACTTGGCAAGCTAGCGCGCGAAGGTGCATGATGGACCATTGAATCGTTGCTGCATTGGAACGTTTGAGAAAAAATATCAACAATTATATGGGGGACCTGGGAATCAAACCCAGGTCCCAACGTTCCTTGCCCTTGTGCCTTTACCACTGAACCATTCAAACGCGTTTGTAATATAAGTGAACAATAATTATTATATAAGAAAAACAATCATAATGGTATAAAACAAAATAAAGCGCGCCAGATTTGAATCTTCCAGTTACATGATGCCACGCACGTCTTCTTCTTCGTTTCCTGAACCAAAAAGCAAGCAAATAGCGGGGGTTTTAAACCCCCACTAACTTCAACAGTGAAAAATAGCGATTAGAATTAGAGACAATATAAAAAGGGCGCGAGGATTCCATTCACTTCGTCTTGAGTTTCTGATTTTAATGGTATATGTCTCAAGGCCTGATTTTTCCTCAACAAGAAAGCCCTAATTTTCAAGCTTCTAAACCCTAGATTTTATCCATGGTGGATTTCGATTCAGGCAGTTTTAGCACAATTAAACTATATCAAAAGCTTCAGGAAGGCGTCAACAATACAAATCAACAAACAAATCATGTCAATGATGCATGGAAATTAGATTTCGATTATGAAAATATTTGATCAAATCGTGGCTTTGTTTTACCGTTTCCTTGAGCTATGGAGTTGGAAAGTGCTTGCAATACGTTCAGGAAACTCTCAGCAAGGGATTGGAATCAACAAACTTCCTTGAATCGGACTGTAAATTAGAAAACAGTTTTAAGTTTTTTTCACTTTTTTTCAATGTTGCATATGATGTTCTTGCAGCAATTTTTTGTGTGTAGCTTTAGGGTTTCACTCAGCATATGTATGTGATGTGAATTAGGTTAAAACTTTGGCCCAAAAGTCCATGAAATTAAGTTTGCAATCTTTGATTTTCAATCAGGTAATTTTCAATCTTTTTCAATGGAAACCTTGCCAATTATGGATGATTTTCCTTTCTTTGATTGAGAAACGACTTTGCCAGCTTGCCCTAATTTGATTTGCTTCACCAAAAGATCCAAAACATATCTTTTTAATTTTCCTATAATTAAAATCAATTAAATGAATTAATAATAATAAAAATTCAATTAATTAATTAAAAATAAGAAAATAAATTATTTTGAGCTCAATGGGTCGTGCATAGGCTTTGGGTAAAGATTCAAGAAAGAATTTGAGGCCCATTAGCAAATTGAAGCTTTTTAGGCAAAGTTGACTTTTGAAAGTTCCCAAAAATTTCCCAACTTCTCCAATGCATATCTTGCTCAATTTTGAAGCTATGAACATGTTCTTGGATATTTTGGAAAGGTATTGAAGTCCTCTAACCAATGCCTTTGGTCCCATGTCATTTTGATTTACCAATCTCAAGTTATGGTCCTTGATTTAAAGTGCCTTTTTGTTAACTTTTGAAAATGACCTATAATGTTGAAATTGATAACTTTTTGTGAGAGCATTTCTTGGACTTGGAGTGTGAAGATGAGTTGTAGGAAATGGCATCCCCTTCAAAATGAGCATTGGATGTGATTTTTTAGATAAACCATGAAGAAGTTATGCCTTGGTCAATTTGCAGTTGACTTTTTCAACTGTCCAAAAATAGAAACTTTTGCATCTTGAGACTTTTTGAGCCATGCTTGGGGAATCATGATCAAGAATTGATCAAATGATGATTGTGGCTTCAAAATGAGATGTTGACCAAAATTTTTGACTTTTGACTGTCAAATGACCATTTTGCCCCTGCAGTTGGCTGTGAAGCAATTAGGGCTTTTGACTGTGCAACTTGATGCTGTGAGTCTTGAACCTTGACATGTGGATGCTTGACAATGTATATAGGCATATGGGACTTGATTGGACCCTAGAAAGCCTCAATTTCTTTGCAAGAACCAAAACCCTAATTTTGACTGTGTTAGGAGGCAATTGGACTGTGCAACCCTTGAGAGATTTTTGAAGCTTGATCTTGCCAATTCTTAAAGAATATGGGAGGGCAAATTTTGGGGTACAACATAATACATTGAAAGGATAACAACACAAACAATGTTTCAGCTGGAAAAAGTCATGCTTAGCTGGAGATACTGGGAACACCACCCTCTGATAATGTGTGCAAAACATATCACATATCTTAACAAATCGGGATTTCCCCTAGGACTAAATTTGGATGCCCCAAGTTTACTGCTGATAAGATGCATGTTGCATGACAATTCTTGCGAATAACTTCACTTCTAAAATGACCCAAGCTATATGGTTGATGAGGAGAAATCGTCTCAAGAGGATTTTACAAAAGACCTGGCATTCACCATGCTCTGGTGTCTTCAAACTTAGAGAGATTCATCAAATCTCGACGTGATTGCCCCGGATTGACTGTAGTTAGCACAACAAAGTCTTCAAATTTTGCCCCAAAAGAGTAAACAAGTTGGGAAAGCATTAACTAGGAGAAGCAACATGTTCATGCTTAAGGTCTTCATGTGACATGCCCCCTGATATGATTTTTCTTGAAATGATTCTCTAATTACTACACAGAGTTTCAGGCCTTAAAAGAATAAACTCATCACTAGTGCTTATGTGAGCTTCCTTGATATCAAACAAATGTTTTGAAGTTAGAAAAAGTTTATAATGAGAATGAAAATTCTAATGCAACAGTTATGTAAGTCTTGAAGATTTTGAAAAGATATCACACAAATTTTGCAAGTTAGAGCACCATTAATTTTTGTATAGCAAAAGCATATGATACCAACATAACTATTTAACAAACATTCATGGGAGTCAGGAACACCATCTCATTGAAGTATGCTTTCAAAATAACCTTGCTTCAATTAGGACTTTTGAAGGTCTTAACGTGGCCTGGTTCATGGTTTTTAGAAAAAAGATTTTTTTAAGGCTAAAAATTTATAGGTGCCCGCCCATTCTTCATGATGTTCTCCAACCCTATGTTCAGTTAATTCAATATGAGTGTTCATCTCTCAAAAGGATTTTGTGACGGTTAAGGAAACGACGATGCTTTCGGAGTAGAAACCACCCTTATGTCTTCGTGTTTGTAGTCACCAATTTGTTCTTTGCTGAGTACTTTTCTTTGTAGTCCTTTCTTTGCAATTTTTATTTTCCCTAAGCTTTGCCTGAACTAATTCTTTTTAATTGATAGTCCAACAGGATGCCCTAATTTTTTGCCTAAGTAACTTGTTTTCAAGTTTTTGACTTAGCAGGCTTTTACTTTTACTTTTTCCTTGATTTTGACTTTTGAACAAAACGTGTGACATTATCTTGTCTTGACTTGTTGAGCGGATTGTGACTGCCTCGTTTCTTGATGAATGAGGGATAACATTGTGGTTCCAAATCTTATGGCTTCATTATACATGAAGGATAGCCCTCGTAGTTTCTCTTCATAAATATATTCCTTATGAATTTTGAACACTCAATCGGATTAACTGAAAAACTACCCTGCCCCAGGTTAAAATTCGAGGTTTTTTGTATAGAAAAGAAACTTCTACTTCAAAGGATCAAAAGGGGTTAGCAAGGGATTATCTTCCTTATATCTCTGGTGTTTAGGGGTTTGAAACAATGCCTGTACATCGTCAGCAAGATTTTATTCAAAAAGCATACAACAAAAGATTTTGTGTTTTTTAGATCATCATCCTCCCTTTAATCTCTGCCTAGGCAAGAGAATGAGCAACAAGTTGGTATCATAATGCAAAAGCAATTTAAAATTTGAAAACAAATATGAGTGAAACGAATGAATTTCTTCAAGCCAAACATACTCATTGTATTAAGATAATCATTCAGATGTAAACAAGTACTTACATGCAAACAATGTTTTGATAAACAAGAAAGATACAAACGAACAAGCAAGAAAAAATTCTAATTAAACTGAGAGGACTCTCTCTATCTGGAACTGAACTGTTGAAAACATCCTTCAAAACTCAGGGTAACCATCCATCACGTTTACTCTTCGGCACGTGCTTGATTTGAACTTCAAATCCAATGTCTTTGAATGACAAGATACCACTTCTGACCAACTTCTGAACCTCAATCTTCAAAGCAAAGCAGCCCTCCAAGTCATGCCCAGGAGCACCTTGATGAAAGGTACAAGCCAAATCAGCTTTGTAGTACCAATGTATCTTCTCAAGAGCCTTCGATGGAGGTCGGGTCTGAACCAAATTCCTCTGCATCTAGATAGGGAACAACTCTGTATAGGTAACTGGAATTGGATCGAATGAACTTTCCTATGATCAGGAACTTGCTGATTTTGTTGATAAATGGGAGAAACATGATGATTCTGATGATGATTATTTCTTCCTCTGGTTCTCTTCTTGGAAAAGTCATTATCAAACTTCTTCACACCATTAGCTGAGCTACCATCTTCATATAAACATCCCTTTCAGACATCTTCTTCTAGACGCATTCCCATATTCACCTTGTCAGGAAAGTCACTAGGCGCATTAATTATCATCTTCTCATGAAAGAATGATTTTAGAGTTTCAGTGAAGACTTTTATCATCGCTTCCTCCCTCGTAGAAGGATTGACTTATGCGGCAACCATAATTTCAACCAAGCCAGTTAAGTGCTCCACACTAGCTTTCAAATTAGTCATCTCTCTACGGAGTTCAGAAACCTCTTGCTTGATATTCTCCATTGTTCTCTTAGCGCGAGTGTTGTACTGGTGAGACCAAAGGAAAAATAAGACTTGGAAATGACCTTTGAAAGTGAAACAAAGAATGATGCATGATATGTGAATGTAAAAGAGAGTTTTTATTTGATTTTCAAGAAACTCAAGATATTAATTTGTAAACATCAAAATATGAAGATAAAAGACGAATTTTAAATTGGATCAAAGAGTTGATCAAGTTATCATCAAGATCACTCATCCATTTTGGTGGATTAGGGTTTTCACCCTATCAACACCCAAGATCCATTGAGCTTGACGAAACTTGTGATGTTTACAAAGAAAGGCTTCCAAATTTCTTGAAAATCAAGTGAAAAAGAGTTTCATGGATGCATGAAGGCATGGCTATGCAACAACCACAAGCAAGGTCACAAACAAAGTCGAAAGGTTCAACATCACGAGCATGGAGTCAAAGGTAAAGACCAACCCCAAGGCATGTACTAAAGGTTTAATCACACCTGTAAAACATGGTTCTAAAAGTTCCCAAAGTCTACATTCCTCCTTCGGATATTACCAACGTCCCGATTACTCAGTAATTAGCAATGTTCTCAAGAGAAACTCGTTTGAGTGCAGCATCGCGTGACAACTACTTCCGGATTACTCTGTTATAGTCTCTGCACTACACCTAAGAGGCCAAGATGGGTTAAGGGTTCTACGGTTCTCAGCTTCTCTGGCTCCCAGGTCGAAAGCAATAACGTCTTTCTGATTACTCGGTAAATAAATACTACGTTCAAAGGGGCTTCCATTGAGTGGGGGATTTCATGCCTCCTTCTTCGGGATTACTCCCTCAAAGTTAACATGACTATACCGCCCGCCCTATTCCTAGGTGTAGCTTAGTCTGGGTACAAGACTTTTCCTTTGCAAAAACCCAAATAACCACCATATAAACAAACAATCAAATAATGATAAAACAGATAAAACAAACTAGTCTTAACCCACTTAGGGATGGACCAGCAAGAGGTCAATCTTTCCCCAACAGAGTCGCCAATTCTGTAGCGGTGAAAATCGGAGATCAAGCTATTAATTAACTTGAATCACAAAAGCAAGAGTCGCCACCGCGCTTTATTATTTCCAAGGGGAAAGGGAAAAGAGCGAAATAAAACCCTAAAACATGCAATGTAAAATAATACTTAGAAGTAATGAAAATACAATGCGTTTTTTGAAAGAGATCAAGAGTTCGGGGGTTGGTTATACAATGGGAAGGTATTAGCACCCAATGCACCTGCGGTACTCCGCAGGAACCTTTTGGAATATCTGTTTTTGGTTAAAATTATTTGTTATATACAAGGGTGTATTTATCTACAACTATGTTTTCTTAAGGGGAAAAAAGTTTTTATTATTGCGTTCGTGAGGGTTTCGCGACCCTTTGCCTACGTATCCAATAAAGGAATCAAAACACCGTAGTTCCTCTAGAAAAAAGTTGATTTATTTGTGTGTTTTTTAGGGTTTTAAGATATATTCAAGTAAGGATTAAAGAGTGTTTTTGGATTTTTTTGGTTTGATTACTTGTTGATTTTATCTTGCCATACACGCCTAATTACTAGCATTTGTACAAAGTAAATAAAATGCAGAAAGATAAAATCCTACGCTATTACAACCGTATCGAAAGGCATAAAAAATATGAAGGAAAAAATAAGATAAAAGTAAGAAAAATGAGTGTCTTTCGACCCAGGAAGTAGCACCCTTTGATTTGCATTCTGCTGGCCTCCTTCGATTGGGGCTAGCACCAGTGAGGTCATGGCCTTCGATTAGGGGCTGGCGCCAGTGAGGTTCTGTCCTTCGATTGGCCTGGAAGTCAGTGTATGGCGAAGCCTTCTGGTTCTGCCTTGTTGTCTTCTTCGACTATAGGTTGAAAGCAGTGAGGGAACACCTTTCGACTGAGCCTGGAAGTCAGTGTATGGTTTTCCTCCTGGTTTTCTCTTTCGTTCGACCTGGGGAAAGAGGATAGAAGCCAGAAGCTTCGTTTCCTATTTCCTGTTTCTTGTTTCTTTCATTTAAAGCATTAAATGGCAACATGGCCTGAGGCCATGCTAGTATTTTTTTGGTAAATAGTTTAACAGTTAAAGCAAGTTCAGGTAAACAAAAAGCAAAAAAACGAAAGGGATAACTATGAAAAATATGTTAAAAGGGTGGAATCGAAAGGAGCAGTGGTATGTACATGTTTCAAACGAACGTAAAGATTATTTACATGTTATGCCATGAAACAAAAAGTTCAAAGGTAAGAATAACTTACCTTGCTTCAGGACTTGAATGGATGTGGGTTTCGAACTTGAACTGCTACCTGGGTGTTTCTGGAATTCGAAGAGTAGTCACAGGGGGTTCGCTTTTGGTTCGAAGAGTTGTCACAAAAGGTTGTCTTTGAGTTTGAGCAAACTTTTATGTGTGGGGTGTTCTTCAGAATCGAAAGAGGTGAGTGTTTGGGATTCTGGGTTTTTTTTTATTTCTCAAGTGTTGATGAACTTGAGAGTTTTGTTGTGTTTGAGAAAATTTGGGGGATTCGTTCCTCTGGTCCAAAGATCCTCTTAAACATGTGTTGGAGCCTCTTATTTATAGGCAAAGTTGGCTGAAGCTTTTGGAGGGAAAACAAAATAATTTGAACAATTTGAGTAAACTTCTCTTTGTAGCCTTTGAGGGACAGTGCTTTATTACCATTTTGGTGCAAGGAATTGGGCGGCAGTGCAGGACTGCTGTGCAGCAGTTTTGGAGTTTTATGGCCAGTGAATCAGGCCCGAGCCTGGCAGTGCATGTGACTTGGTCGACAAATGCCTTTGGCCTCTCGTCCTTTTGTCTTGACTCCCTAGACTCACCTTTTGACCAGACATTCAGTACCCATCTCCTTTTTTCAATCAAAGTGACGTTCGAATGACTTCCCTAGACAATCCTTCGAATGGGCCAAATTAATGCTCTTGGGATGGATCAGTAATATATGTCCTTCGAATGGGGACATCCAAACATGCCTGACAAAACTCTTCGAATGCACCACCAAGATGCTTTCTTCGCTTGAGGCAATGACATAGTGAAGAGTTTGTATGCTTCGAACAGGAAATTTCCAACAGGAAATCCTTCCCACTCAAATTTACCTACAAAGGGGCCATATGGCCAAACGAAAGAATGACAAAACACTTGTGCCCAAGGATTCACACCCCCAAGCGAAGGATGTGTGCCAGGGATGGAAGGCTCAATCGAAGCTAGTACAAACGTAGTTAATGCTTTGTCGAAGCCTTATGGTCGAAACAAGCTAATGCCCAGTCGAAGCTTGTATCGAAGAAAACATATTGCCAAATCGAAAGCTCATGCTCGAAGGAAGCATATTGCCCAATCAAAGCTTGGGTCGAAACAAACATAAAGGGAGTCATTGCCTTTTAGTGTGAGGGGAGTTCGTGGCTTCTGAGTCGAAGGGTATTCCCAAGTTGCATTCGAAGGAGGCTCTTGCTCAAAACGAAAGATGTAATCCAAGTTGAATTCGAAGGAGGCCGAGAGTCAATCGAAGGGTGCTGAATCGAAGGAGACATGTCAGCACATGAAATCAAAGAAACAAAAAAAACACACATTTCGTGCTTGATTAGAAGTTAGTGATACATAGGCTAAAAATGTTCAAAACACTTGACAATTTCTGCATAATCAATGCTCGAAGGTTAGAGGTTAAAACCGACTGTATTTAGTGACCTTGACTTCTGTATAAAAATAAAAAAATAAAAATGGGATCTTAGGTCAAAAATTGGGGTATGACAGATACGACGTCACTGCTGTGATACGGTGGGAGAACTGACTTGAGGTTTTGCGTTTGTGTTCGCAAATGTTTCGGTTTAGCAAGAGTCGCCACCGACTTTTTATTTTATCCAAAGGAAAGGTCAAAAAGCACAGGAAAGACCTTTGAGATGTTTTCTTGGGTTCGAGGGGTAGATTATGAAAAGGGAAGGTGCTAGCACCCTTTGCATCCATGGTTATCCATGGGCTCTTAGTTACTTGTTTAGATCACTTTCTTTTGCTTTTCAATTGTTTGAAATGGTGCTTTGTGTGTGGTTTTGAAAATGTTTTGAAAAGAGGACATCATTGTGGCAACCTTTGTAATGATTCTTGTTTGAATATATACAAAGGTGTTTGTCTTTTGAAAAGATATTCCAATGTTTGAAAGTTTGTTTTGGGAAATGTTTTGAAATTGTGTTGTGATGTGTGTTTGAAAATAGCAAGGATGTTTTTTTGCAAGTTTTGATCAAGTAACTAAGAGTTGTCTACCCAAATCTACTCAAAGATCTTTCCTACACATTTTTAACCCTTTTGACAGTGTTGTTTTACCATTGCATTTGGTAAACAACCTTGTTTTTGGATGTTAAACGGGACAGGCGCGGGTCATCGTATTGACCATGATAGCAATTGTGCTAAGTATCTTTAGCAAATTTTTGAGGGACTAGATCATTTTTGTATAGGCAACCAAGTTAGCATCATCGAGGGACTATGATCTTTTGTTTTGTTTTGTTTTTTTGCCAAGATACTCAACATGCATAACATGGCCAATTTAAAGGCAACAAGTGGATGAAAACCCTAGAGGTGTATGTGTGCATTGTGTTGTCAATTTACATGCTTTTATGTCTTGTATTAGGTCTAGCTATTTGTTTTGATATTGGATATTGCATACAAACCCTAATCTCTATCATGGCATATTTGAAAGCATAAAGTGCGTAAAATAAATCTACACTATTACAATATTGATATGGGAAAAGGGGATACAATTTTGAATGGGGAGTATTTGCAAGAAAATAAAACCCTAAGATTTATTATTACATCCAAATTGAATAAATTGTGAAAATAAATAAATAGGCAAGTATTTAAATGGTCAATTAAATAAATATGCAATGTATTATAAATATGCAAAAAATATTTTTTTTGGATTATTTTTATGTATGTAAAAATATAATATTAAATGCATTAAAAATAATAAAATAGAAGATTATTTTTATTAAGGGTAAAAAATCCTAATTTTCTTTAAGAAAGTATATATATTAATTATATTATTTATGTACAATAAAATAAAATAATGAAATATATACAAATGCCAAAAAATAAGAATATATTAGAAAAAATATTATTTAAGTATGTAAATAATAAAAATAAAGGTATAATATTTTTATGTTAGAAAAAATAATAAAAAATACAAAATAAAATGTGAAAATTTATGAAAACATTTTTAGTAATTTTTTATGTTTAGAAAAAAATAAAACAAAATCAGAAATGAAAAATAAATAGAAAAAATATAAAAATATAATGAAATGGGCCAGGGGGTGCAATCAACAAGTCAGTGGTGCAAAAAGTAGGGAAAAGGCAGGCCCAACCCAACATTTCATCTTCAACCTTTGTTCAAACACAAAAAATGCGCGCCTGTGTACAAAATCGGGAAATCCTGCATACGTGCTCTAAAGCAAAAACTCATAACACCTAAGTCATAGCATTTTTCAAGACGATTCTAACCATATAAAGAAATTAATCTAACTCTCAAAGACCAGAGAGAATTTCTCTGGCCCTAATTTTAAACCTAACTTTTTTCAGGAAGTTCATCAATCAAATTCTCTCAGCACACTTAACTTAAATGAAATCTATGCATATGTACAGCTTAAGGGCTATGAGTACTACATTTTTTATTCACAAACCTAAGCCTAATGATTCCTAAATAAAGAGATAGGAAGTTGGAAAATACTTGTTTCATTTGAATACGAGTATAGCAATGTAGAGCTTTTCAGTGAGGTCTGAGATGCTTGGGAGCTTGCTTGAACTTCCTCTGACCTTCCCCAATGCTTAGTTTGCTTTGGATTTGCCTGAACAAGCTTGTAGAAGTCAACCTGCACAAGCTGAAAACAGAAATGGTGAAGGTTCCAAATGGAGTTACAGTCAATGGCAAATGGTTGGGATAGCTCAGGTGGGTTATATGGAAGGTATTGGAACAAGTTTGGGGCAAAACGCACAAGTAGTTTTTGCTATGGAACTCAAAGTGCAGAAACTGCCCTGTTTTGCAAGAAGAATGTGGTTTTGTGTTTTGGAAGGATTGAGGGTTGGATGGCTCGTGTTTCTGGCTCAAGGAAATGTGCAAAACTTGTTTCAAATTCTTACAAGAGTTGTTTATAACAGATACTCAAGTTGTGCCTCTTTTTGCAAGTTTTCTTGTATTTTAAGCAAAAGTAAGAAATGATACAAGACAGGCCCGTACAGGCTATCTTCCAGCATGCACTTGGTGATCTTGGCCCCCCAAGTTTGTGGATATTGTTTTCTGTCCAAGATTTGGTTCAAGGCTCAAGAGATGCAATTTGACATAAAGCAAGTTTTGACAAAAATGGCAATGTTGCCTTTTTGCTATTTTTGGATTAATCTTTTTTGTAAACCTCTAATAATCAGAACAAAGCTTCAAACCGTTGAGTTTGAATTTAATTATTGAGTATGGAAGGGTTTAGAGACCTGTGAGCAAGTACAATTGAGTCTGAATAGAGTTTGCAAATTGTGTCAATATGAAATATGCCATGGATCAAAGTGAGTTTTTGCCAAATTCAAACCTTTGATTCTCCCTAACCATAAATGATTTTGGAGAGTTCTTGGACATTTTGGAAATCTTTTAACATGCTACACAATACATATTTGAAATTAATTTTGGGATTCCAAGTGGAAATAGGTGAAAAATTTCCATGAAGATAGGCCAAAATCCTGCCTAAACTAGGGCAAAATTTCACTAAGTTAAAAGTTTCATGGACCCTTGTTCCAAAAATCATAACTTGAAATCCAAGCTTCCTTTGGGAAAACTTTGTGAATAAAAGTTGTAGATTTTGTGGAGGACTACAACTTTCATGTTGGAAGTTTTGTTTGAATCCAATTGCATCATGGTGAAAATGTTGGGCAAAGTTGGGAAAAATTAAGAAAATTTCATAACTTAGAAAAATTCTAAGTTATGAAATTTTTCAATCTTAAACCCTAATTTGCAAAATTAGGTTTCTTGATGAAAAAGTTTTATGTTTTGACACATATTGATGAAAAATGACCCTTGTCACTTGATTTTGACCAAAAAGTCAAAGTTTGACTTTTTAGTGTACAGTTGATTTTTGATCAGTTGACTGAAAAATTCATCTGTCAATCTAATGCATTTGGGATCTTTTGAACCTTATGAATAGGTCAAGATGATTCCATTGAGTCCTTGAATCCATGCTTGCACCTAATTTTCCATTGGCTAGGTGAAAAATCAGAAATTGCCCTTCTGCAGTCAAAATCCAAAAAATGACCATTTTGCCCTTTTGAAGATCTGATCAAATTTCTTGAGGAGTTGTGGTCCAAACTTGATCAAATGGTTCATATGAGTTTATAATGTTGATGTGGATCAAAAATTATGAGGTTTGACTGTAAATTGGCCACAATTGACTTTTTCCCCAATACAATTGATTTTTAGGTCAACTGTCCAATTGACTGGGCAAAAATTTGATTCAAGGCTTGAAACTTGGTATGAGCAATCTTAGGAGTACAAAATGAAGTATGAAAGTCACATTCAGCATTGGAAGTCCAAAATTCCTTGTGTAAACTCAAACCCTAATTTTAGGTCAACAGTGCAAGGAGATGTCTTGAGCAGAGCAAACCCTATCTTGGTCTTGAGTTCAAAGAGTCTTGTGAGGGGAAATATTGATAAAATGAGTGGGAAAATTTTAGGGTACAACAGCTTCCCTTGTTAAATCTTCTTGAACCTGAAGAGTTAGATTGGTGAATTTGGCCTTTTGTGACTCGAAGGTAAAAGAGGATTGGACACTAGAGTGCCCGTAAATTTGCACTCGTCAGAGTAGTTGAGGGAATGGGCTTAAAGATGTCATTTGGAGATGTGATTGAATCTCGTTGGAGATGGGTTTAAAGATGCCATTCAAGAATGTTTGTTGAAATGTATGTTGTAGGTGAAAGAATGAGTATCATAAAGGTATCCATGTCTGGAACACCTCTGAGCTGGAGATCTGAACAAGCAATAGAATAACATCCGTGTCTGGAGTATCTATAAACTGTTTTCATGAGTTGAATCTGAACAAGTGATAGATTATCATCCGTGTTTGGAGCATCCGTAAACTGTTTTCATGATCCTTGAATTTGAATAATCAATAGATTAGCATTCGTGTTTGGAGCATCCATAAACTGTTTTCATGAGCTGAATCTGAACAAGCGACGGGTTAGCATCCGTGTCTGGAAGCATTCATAAACTGTTTTCATGATCCTTGAATTTGAATAAGCAATAGATTAGCATCCGTGTTTGGAGCATCCGTAAACTGTTTTCATGAGCTGAATATGAACAATCGACAGGTTAGCATCCGTGTCTGGAAGCATCCATAAACTATTTTCATGATCCTTGAATTTGAATAAGCAATAGATTAGCATCCGTGTATGGAGCATCTGTAAACTGTTTTCATGAGCTGAATCTGAACAAGCGACAGGTTAGCATCCGTGTCTGGAAGCATCCATAAACTGTTTTCATGATCCTATACTGGTAGCTTGTTAATCTTATCATGAAAAGGGTAAAATATTAGCTGAAACACAAAGTTATGTTGCATGCAATGTATGATGCAATATATGTGTTTTATCACTGTTTATGATATATGAATGTAATGTATGCGCATGTATGCTGATTAGCTGTCTTGTTGAGGAAAATAAATCCTGGATAGATGGAGATAATAGAATCTTTGACCGCTATCAGGGAAAATAAATCCTGGACCAATGTTGGAGATTCAAGATCTTTGACAACCTCTGTGGGGAGAAACTATACTGATGGGGAGATCAGGAATTTGGGTTGCATGCCAATCTACTGGGACTTCAAGAATGATAATCTTCGTTCTGTTGGGGATATCAGGGGAAAACTGAATGGTTTCTGCTGGGGATTGGTAGCTTAAAGTTTCACCTCCGTTGGGGATCTTAATGACGTGCTGATTTGATCGTGTATGGAAATTTGACTCAGCTGAGGAAGAAGGTTTTAAAATAACTCTCTTGGGAATTATCTAGTTTTAAATCGAATCTCCGGGGAAATTGGAGGAAACTGGATGGTCTCCACTGGTGTTTGAAGGTTAAAAGTTTGACTCCGTTTGGGGAAGAATGTTTCATCTTCACTGAGGGTTTATAGTTCAAAGTTTTGCTCCACTGGGGATTGGGAATTTGAAAACTCAACTCTGGTGGTGATTTTGAAATTTAACTCCGCTGGGGATATGTATTTCAAGGTTTTAGCTCCGCTGAGGCTCTGGATGATGTACTGCAGGGGATTTCTCCTTAAATAGCCTAAAGACGTTTTCCCATACTTTCAATCTGTCAGTAATTATTCTTTCTCATTTCGTTTTATTTGTAAGAAGTGATTATATTCAAATGCATATGCTCATTTAATAAATCATTGGAAGTTTTCAAATAAAACACAAGTGTAAAAAAAAGAAAGGAAAGGAGAATAATTTTCTGTACTTTGAAGTATCTTTGTATTAACTTTGTGTAAGTATTTTGTACAAAGGAGACAGACATCCTAGTAAGAGAATGTTGTCATAAAATTGAGAAAAATTTATTCAAAGAAAGATGGCTATGTGTGAACATTCCATGGGGTTCCCATTCTACTATAGCCTTCGTAACCCTGAGTATCTTGTCCATTTGTTGCTTCGTCCGCAGATGATTGGATTGATCGGACGCTTGGAGCTTGTCCGTGAAGAGATTGTCCTTAAAGTGATCCGATGAGACATAGTTATACGCTTTAATTCCCTAAATTTTTCCTGGATCGCCCTTTCGGGTTTTCGATCCACTGGGAAACCCTTTTTGCCCAAGTCGCCCTTTCGAGTTTTCAACTTGTCGGGTGTACAGATTTTTTTTTGTTTATCCCTAATTTTTGCCTGAACTGCCCTTTCGGGTTTTCGATTCACCGGGATGCCCATTTTTTCCCAAGTCGCCCTTTCGGGTTTTCAACTTGTCGGGTCATTCATGGGTAGTATTTTTTAACTATGTCTGCGTTCGCAGGGTGTGGAAGGTCGTCAACGTCCATGGTGGTTAGAATCATAGCCTCACCAGAAAAGATGTTTTTGATCACAAATGGTCCTTCAGTAGGAGTCCATTTTCCCCTGGGATCACTTTGCGGCAAGATGATCCGCTTGATTACAAGATCTCCTACTTGATACACTTGACGTCTGACTTTCTTGTTAAAAGCCTTGATCATCCGTTTTTGATACGCCTGACCATGACAAACAGTAGTAAGTCGCTTCTCGTCAATCAAGTTAAGTTGATCAAGTCGGGTCTGAATCCAATCGTCTTCACTTAACCCAACATCCTTCATAATTCTCAAGGAAGGGATTGCACCTCCATAGGTAAAACAACTTCCATGCCATATACCAAAGAAAATGGGGTTGCCCCAGTTGATGTTCGCGCCGTGGTACGGTATCCGTGCAGAGCAAACAGTAACATCTCATGCCAGACCTTGTAGGTGACTATCATCTTTTGAATGATCTTCTTGATATTTTTGTTTGCAGCTTCGACAGCACCGTTCATCTTTGGCCGATAGGGAGATGAATTATGATGTTGAATCTTGAACTACTCGCACAGAGCGGTGATCATAGTGTTGTTCAGGTTTGTACCGTTGTCCGTGATGATCCTGTCGGGGATACCGTACCGGAAAATAAGGTTCTGCTTGATGAAGCAGACAACCACATTCTTTGTAACGGAGGCGAAGGAAGCTGCTTCGACCCACTTGGTAAAGTAATCAATGGCCACCAGGATGAAGCGGTGTCCATTGGATGTTGTAGGCTTGATCTCTCCAATCATGTCGATACCCCACATTGTGAATGGCCAAGGAGATGTTAGGACATTGAGAGGAACTGGAGGAATATGTACCTTGTCAGCATAGATTTGGCATTTGTGACAAGTACGGGAATATTGATGACAATCAGCTTCCATGGTAGACCAGTAGTAGCCTGCCCTTAGAATCTTCTTAGCCATCGTATGTCCGCTCAAGTGGGTGCCAAAGGTACCATTATGCAGTTCAGCCATGATCTGCTCAGCTTCAACCTTGTCCACACAATGAAGCAGAACGCAATCATGATTGCGCTTGTATAGGATACCATTGCTCAGGAAGAACTTGGCAGAAAATCTCCTTAAGAACTTTTGATCGTTGACTGAAGCTCCTTCAGGGTATTCTCGAGTCTTGAGATACCTTTTGATTTCGTGAAACCAGGGTTGGTCCGCTACTTCTTCGGTATTAATCTCGTGACAATGTGCAGGTTCTTCCATCCTCTCAATTGTAATTTGAGGAGCCCTATTATCCCAGTTAAGTTTAAACATGGAAGACATTGTAGCTAGAGCATCTGCTAGCTGATTTTCTTCTCGCGGGAAGTGCTCGAAGGTAATCTGCTCGAAATGAGGTAACAATGCCAGGACATGTTCTTTGTATGGGATGAGATTAGGATGTTTAGTGTCCCACTCTCCTTTGATTTGACTGATAACCAAAGTTGAGTCCCCAAACACAACCAAAGATTTGATTCCCAAGTTAATTGCAGCCTTGAGACCAAAGATGCAAGCTTCATACTCGGCCATGTTGTTGGTACAACTGAAGCAGAGTCTAGCAGTGAAAGGTGTATGGCAAACTTGTGGAGAGATAAGTATCACGCCGATACTGTTGCCAAGTGCATTTGAAGCACCATCAAAATACAGAGTCCATCGGGATCCTTGTTCAGGTCCGTCATACGGTCCGTTACCTTCAATGTTGTCCAATGTCATAATGTCTTCGTCGGGGAAGTCGAACTTCATGGATTGGTAATCTTCGACAGCTTGATGAGATAGATGGTCAGCTAGTACACCCCCGTTTATAGCTTTTTGGGTTGTGTACTGGATATCATACTCAGTCAGGATCATTTTCCATCTAGCGATTCTTCCAGATAAAGCAGGCTTTTTGAAGATGTACTTGATCAGATCCATTTTAGAAATCAACAGAGTGGTATGTGTCAACATATACTGCCTTAGTTAGTGAGCAGCCCATACCAAAGCGCAACAAGTTTTCTCGAGCAGTGAGTAGTGAGTCTCACAGTCGGTAAACTTTTTGCTAAGGTAATAAATGGCATGCTCTTTTCGGCCAGACTCGTCATGTTGGCCCAGTACGCACCCCATTGAATTATCCAAAACAGTTAGATACATGATTAGCGACCTTCCTTCGACGGGTGGCATCAAGATATGAGGTTCTAGCAAATACTCCTTGATTTTATCGAAAGCAACTTGACAGTCATCATTCCATTCAACCACCTGATCTTTCTTCAACAACTTGAAGATTGGTTCACAGGTAGATGTTAGGTGAGAAATGAACCTTGCAATGTAGTTTAGGCATCCTAAGAAACCTCTGACCTCCTTCTCAGTGCGAGGGGTGGGCATTTCTTGCATGGCTTTGACTTTGGAAGGATCAACCTCGATGCCTTTGTTACTGACGATGAATCCCAAGAGTTTACCGGACCTGACTCCGAAAGTGCACTTGCTAGGGTTCAGTCTGAGCTTGTACTCCTTCAACCTGACAAACAACTTTTGCAGATGGTCGAGGTGTTCTTCTTCTGTTTGTGAACAGGCTATCATGTCGTCTACGTAGACTTCAATCTCATGATGTATCATGTCATGAAATAAAGCTACCATGGCTCGCTGATAGGTTGCCCCGACATTCTTCAGTCCGAATGGCATTACTTTATAGTAGAAGGTACCCCACTACGTAACAAAAGTAGTCTTCTCCATGTCTTTGGGGGCCATTTTGATCTGGTTGTACCCTGAAAATCCATCCATGAAAGAAAATACCTTATGTTGAGCTGTGTTGTCAACCAAGATGTCAATGTGCGGTAGTGGAAAGTCATCTTTAGGGCTAGCCCTGTTTAAGTCTCTGTAATCTACACACATTCTTACTTTGTCGTCCTTTTTAGGAACGGACACAATGTTAGCAACCTGATGTGGGTAGGAGGTAACAACAAGGAACCCGACATTGAATTGCTTCATCACTTAGGCTTTGATATTTTCGGACATATCGAGCCTCATTCGGAGGACTTTCTGTTTAATTGGTGGACAGTCTTCTCTGGTAGGGAGACGGTGAACCACAATATCTGTGTCGAGTCCCGGCATGTATTCATAGGACCAGGAGAAGATCTCAACATATTCATTCAACAACTGAACTAAACGCTCTTTGACACTCGACTCAAGGTTGGCACCCACTTTAACCTCTTTTCTGTCTTCGGCTGTACCCAAGTTGATAGTCTCTAATAGTTCTTCATAGGGCAGAATAGCCCTTTCCTACTGTTGTATAAGTCTAGCCAACTCTCCAGGCACTTCACAATCTTCATCACCTTCGTATTCTGCATGATTGACCAGATCTTCAGAGTCACTGAAGGCCATAGCAGAATTGTTACCCATGGAATCCGTAGTGGATGGGTACCTGCATTTTATGAGTGTGGGTGTGTGTGTAAGGGATAGCCACCTTTAAACAAAATAAAATGTAAAAAAAGAATAAAATGAACACAAACGTTTATATATGAAAACGTCCATGATTCATTAAAAATGGCATATGAAGATGAAAAAATCAAACCCTTACAAATGGACCTATATGCCCCGGGTAAGGCACAAGGCAAAAAGAGTGTACGAATTATTTAATAATTATTACAGACCAACAGAAATGTTCGAAAGATAAATTACTAATTTATGAAAGTAATGGGAACAAAGTCTTTCGCCTCCCAATTGTTCAGTCCTCCTTCAAAATTCGGGAAAATCCAATCTTCAAAGTTGCTCTCATCTTCAACATCTTCCAAAGCATGAACTCCATGATGAGTGATCTTTAATGGTGGCCCTCCAGCCCGGGAGCGGCACACATCCTTCTGACTAGCAGCAGTGAAACCCAAGCCGAACTTATCTGTCTTGAAAGGAAAATATGGTAGCTGACCCCATAATGTGCTTCCTCCTTCCTCGATCACAGCCTTCACATCTTTAAGGGATGACATCTGGGACACATGCTTGGTAATGATGGGTATAGAAGTCATTGTCTTAGCTGCCGCAACTTCAGGAGAAACCTCTTCAAAGTGTTGGAAAGGGGTTTCAATGAATTCACCATCTAACTCCACATAGCGGAAAGAGTTAAGGTGGCTTATCATGTACTCCTCCTCGCCATGAACCGTTATGATTTTCCCCTGGACTGGGTATTTGAGCATTTGGTGTAGAGAAGAAGTGACTGCCCCAGCATTGTGGATTCATGGTCTTCCCAACAAGCAAGAATATGAAGGACAGATGTTCATCACATAAAATGTAGAGTTGAAAATTTCTGTACCCACCTTAATTGGAATGTCCACCTCCCCATGGACCATCCTCTTAGAACCTTCGAAGGCTCTAATAATGATATTACTGGGATTTAGGGTCAATCCTTCACAGTCCAATCTGTCCAATGCTTTCTTTGGAAGGACATTTAAAGACGACCCAATATCAACCAGAACGTGAGCAAGTGTGGTCCCTCTGCATTCCACCGAGACATGCAGCACATCATTATGCTTTCTTCCCTTAGATGTTAGATCGGCATCAGAGAAGCCAAGACCATTGTCGACGGTTAGGATGGCTACACACTCCTGGAACTGGTCCGCGGAGGTTTCTTGAGGCATGTGGGTCGTCTTCAAGAATTTGATCAAGGCTTTGGCATGAGCCTCGGAACAGAGCAATAGGGCTAGCATGGAGATTTTTGAAGGGGTTTTCCCCAGTTGTTCTACGACATCATAGTCGCTCTTTTTGATTATTTTTAAAATCTCCTCCATCTATTTTTGAGTAGTCTCGGGGATAACCAATGGCTGAGCCCTCATCCTGACGGGTGCTTCTTGGATCCCCTTACCTTTATCAGTAGCAGCAACATGGGGAATATCCTCGAGAGTGACAATCTCTTCAATAATGACGGGAGTTCTGGCAGATATATTGATTGGTATAAGAGTAACCTTTGGAGCGGAAGAGGGTCCGAAGATTGCTTTTGGAGGGGCAATCTTTGGTGAGAAAATCCATCCACTACGTGTGATTTTACTTGTTCCAGCAATATTTCCTATATTAGGAGTTTCTTCATCGGAACTTTCTTTATTTGCTTCAATCTGCTTAACACCGTGGTAGAAGATCTCTCCTCCATAATTCCACGGTATTGACTTGTTGGACTCGTATGGGATAGGCCCCAACATAGTAATCTTTAGCGGTACAATCTTTGGATCAGGTGTAATCTTAACAGGTATTTTGGAGACCTTGGAAAGACTGGCGGAAATGGTAATTATAGCAACATCGTTGATAGGAGTTGGAGTAACAGGAGTAACAGGAGTTTTCTGAAAGAGGATTTCTTGATGATCCATTGGGCGTTGGATGCCTAACTTCAATAACGGATAGTCGAATTGTAGGATGAACAAAAGTAACAATCTTTTTCACAGCCTGGGAAAATCTCGGCTTTCAACAGATTCATCTTGATCATTGGCAAATGGGTCATTAAGTCATTAACAGCAGCAACATACAGATCCTCTTCGATAGCATGGGCATTGTGACCATGTTTTGGCATTGGGGAAGAAATCACGTTCGGCTTTTCGGACGCGTCGAATTCTACCTCCTTGGCATCTATTAAATCCTGGATCTTGTTTTTGAGGGCCCAACAATTATTGGTGTCCTGTCCTATGCTATCTGAATGATAAGCACACTTAGCGTTGGGATGGTAATGTGGAGAAGTGGTATTTGTATTCTTCGGTGCCTCTCTTAAACTAGCAAGTTTTAACTTCAGGAGATGGGGGATAACCTGAGCAGGTGTCATGTTTATCTGGGTATATTGTCGTTGTGGCCTTTCTACCCTTTACTGGTTGGTTCTGGGTTGATCATTCCTTGGTTGACTATTTCTAAGCTGATCAGATGCGGACTTCTGAATCAATACGGCCCCCACTGCTGGCCGGTGTTCCACCCTTCCTTGTCCTCTCTGAGAGTAGATAACTGAGACTTCTTTCTTAGCTGGAAAAGTTTTCTTGACGGCAGCGGAAGCAGATGTGTCCTTCTGAATTTTACCTCTCTTGATGCCAGCTTCAACTCGTTCACCAGTCAGAATTAAATCGGTGAACCCTGCAGATGAACTCCATATCAGATGATTAAAGAATAGACCTGACGGCGTCCCCAAAAACATATCAACCAGCTCTCTTTCAGACAATGGTGGCTACACCCTTCCAGCCAAGTCCCTCCACTTCTTGGCATACTCCTTAAAGCCTTCGTTAGAGACCATACCCATTCTTTGTAATTGAGTACGTGTAGGTGCTAAGTCGGCATTATATTGATACTGTCTGTAGAAGGCAGCAACCAGATCCTCCAAATTATGTACGTCAGAAGAATGAGGTTGGATCTTTCTGACGTAAGACCGTAGGTGCATCTTTGGGCAAGATCAACCGTCGTATTTAGCGAATAGAGGAACTTTAAACTTGGGGGAATGACAATCCCAGGAACCAACCCTAACTCTTCGAAATCCAGTCCAGGCACCCTTTGTACCTCCATAACTGCCAGACGTTCTTCCAGATTCTTATATTTGTCGTCTGCAGGAGGATACTGCTGTTCAGAATAGTCTTCATCCTCTTCTTCTTCTTCTTCAGCCTCAGACTCAGATGGTACTGCAGCTCCCTTTCCTTTACCTACCCCTTCATCAGATGTTGGGGGGAATCCAGGACCTTTCTAACTTGGTTCTCAAATCTTCTACCCAGAGTAGCCACACCAACTCTTTTCTTTTTCTTCTTCTCTTTTTCCTTTTCCTTCTCTAATAGTGCTTTAAGATCCTCCTGACCCTTTGCCAAGGTCATGAGGAGTTTTTGGAAATGTGAATTCTGCGCTTGTAAATCTTTGACCGTCTGCTCTATATCCATCTTGCTGAAATAAACAGTAGAAAGATAAGGAAACCTGGTGTGAAGACCTGTTTATGCATATGATGAATGATATGTATTCATGTAATGCACTCAAGGATTCAGAAATTCAAATTTGTTGTAAACAAAAAGAACACACGTCATATTAATAAGAAGAATTTGTTAGTACATAAATGCACAATGGGCAAAATAAATACAAAATTCTAATGTAAAAAGACGTTGCGCATCCTCTTTGGTGCGATGTAGGTGTTGAGAGTCTGCTCTTCATGGAGTCGACGAGTAAGTTCCAAAACCTTCTTCTCACTGGCGTAGAAGCTGGCTTCAAAAGTGTTCCGTTCTTCTTTGAGCTGTATCCAACTCTTTTGCAAATCTTCCAATGATGTTGGCATGTCAGGATGCAGGAGGGTGTATGGAACCTCTCCTTCCATAACATGCTCTTTGATCACAGGGAGAATGTAGGGGTAACGCATCATAAGACTCTGGGTGCGGGTTTGTACCCACTTGAGGTAAGGCTCAAGGGGGATGGAATTCTCGTGTCCCAGTGTCCCAGTGTCTTATTGTCCACTTTGTTGGATATCCTCCAAGCTCGGATAAACCTTTGTCGGAGTCCTCGAGCGTCGTTGTCGAAGTCAAAAACCAAGTCTGGAATCAGCATGTCATGTGGGCCATCCCTTTGGGCATACCCAAACTATCTCAAAGCCAAACAGGGGTTGTAGGTAATTCCTCCCCTAATGCCAAGTAGTGGGACATTAGGGAATTCCCCACAACGATCAATGATGATGACATTTTCTCTGGACCGAGAACACCAATGAACATCAGAATGTGTGAGAGTCATCAATCGTTGTGACCACCTCAAGCCTTGTTCATTCTTCATGACTCACTGGGGAAGGTGATAAATAAACCACCTTGCTAGAAGAGAAGTACATTACATGAGAACACCTCTTTTTCTCATTGTTCATGTGTAAAATGAGTGGAGGATGTCCCCAAGCATTGTAGGCACAGGATTCTGAGATATGAAAATCTTGACAGCATTCACATCTATAAGCTGATCAGGGTTTGGGAACAATACCAATCCATAGATGAGAAGTGCTACAATCTCCTCAAAAGCTTACAGATCTAGAGAATTCCAGAATTCTTGTGCCTTATCAAACAGAAACTTTTCCAAGAAACCCTTGACACCACTTCTGGTTTCCCAATGACCCTTGATACCAGATGGTTGCAAGTGTAAGGCTTGAGCAACATCTTCAGGCATTGGCTCTCTTTCCTTCTCGTTGTAGGGTAGTTGATGGAGAATAGGAATCCTCAGGAGTTGAGAAAATTCGTCCAAAGTATGTGCTAGTTGGTAATCAGGAAATGTAAAGCAATGGTGTAGGGGGTCAAAGAACTGGAAGAGAACTTTCACCATGTCTCCTTCAATGTTGGAGTTGACCAAGTTGAGAAGTCTACCATGTCTTTCACTGAAGGGAGAATTCTCTGGAATCTTGAAAGTAAGATCCTTGAGCAGAGGAGGAATTCTCACAAGGTTGACCTGGATTGTTTTCCTGCGAAGTGATTCCATAACCTACAAAATAGGAACAAAGATGAAAATCTAAACCCTTGAAATGGTTAGTGGATGCAAATGATGCTTCATGATGTTCATGATGTATGCACAAGTATAAGAAAATCACACAAGATCCTAGTTTCAGGCTTGCATGGGGTTTCATAGGTAAGTACCCTCTTGAAGTTTAGTTGGCTCAACTTGTCCTATAAATAGTAACCGGGTTCTAAAGAGCTCAATATCACTGGATTATTTTCTGTGTTCATTATTTCAGTTTTTCCACTTTACTGGCGACCGAAATATTCTAAGAAAACAACCCCCAATGAGTGTAGTATCGAGTATCTACCAACTTCGGACTGCACCAAAGCCGGTCATCTCACTACCCCTAAAAAGGCCAAGATGGTCAAGTAAAGGTTCTAAAAGTCCATTAGTGCTTCATGACATCACTCAACGGCCCCGTATTCTCTTTGATTGACTCAAAGGCTACCGGTACCCATAAATATGTCGCACTAATATAGCTATTGCTTAGACCGTATCGGTATACCTCATACAGTTTCCACATCGTATTGCTATTTACCTATGAATGTTTCCCAACAGAGTCGCCAGTTCTGTGATACGGTGGGAGAACTGACTTGAGGTTTTGCGTTTGTGTTCGCAAATGTTTCGGTTTAGCAAGAGTCGTCACCGACTTTTATTTTATCCAAAAGAAAGGTTAAAAAGCACAGGAAAGACCTTTGATATGTTTTCTTGGGTTCGGGGGGTAGATTATGAAAAGGGAAGGTTCTAGCACCCTTTTCATCCATGGTTATCCATGGGCTCTTAGTTACTTGTTTAGATCACTTGCTTTTGCTTTTCAATTGTTTGAAATGGTGCTTTGTGTGTGGTTTTGAAAATGTTTTGAAAAGTGGCCATCGTTGTGGCAACCTTTGTAATGATTATTGTTTGAATATATACAAAGGTGTTTGTCTTTTGAAAACATATTCCAATATTTGAAAGTTTGTTTTGGGAAATATTTTGAAATTGTGTTGTGATGTGTGTTTGAAAATAGAAAGGATGTTTTTTGCAAGTTTGGATCAAGTAACTAAGAGTTTTCTACCCTAATCTACTCAAAGATCTTTCCTACACATTTTTAACCCTTTTGACAATGTTGTTTTACCATTGCATTTGGTAAACAACCTTGTTTTTGGATGTTAAACGGGACAGGCGCGGGTCATCGTATTGACC
Organism: Vicia faba; assembly: GCA_948472305.1. Taxonomy (NCBI): domain Eukaryota; kingdom Viridiplantae; phylum Streptophyta; class Magnoliopsida; order Fabales; family Fabaceae; genus Vicia; species Vicia faba. The sequence goes on along the minus strand of OX451735.1, from coordinate 827,836,297 downwards.
ATGATAGCAATTGTGCTAAGTATCTTTAGCAAATTTTTTAGGGACTAGATCATTTTTGTATAGGCAACCAAGATAGCATCATCGAGGGACTATGATCTTTTGTTTTGTTTTTGTTTTGCCAAGATACTCAACATGCATAACATGGCCATTTTAAAGGCAACAAGTGGATGAAAACCCTAGGGGTGTATGTGTGCATTGTGTTGTCAATTTACATGCTTTTATGTCTTGTATTAAGTCTAGCTATTTGTTTTGATTTTGGATATTGCATACAAACCCTAATCTCTATCATGACATATTTGAAAGCATAAAGTGCGTAAAATAAATCTACACTATTACAATATTGATATGGGAAGAGGGGATACAATTTTGAATGGGGAGTATTTGCAAGAAAATAAAATCCTATGATTTACTATTACATCCAAATTGAATAAATTGTGCAAATAAATAAATAGGCAAGTATTTAAATGGTCAATTAAATAAATATGCAATGTATTATAAATATGCAAAAAATGTTTTTTTTGTATTATTTTTATGTTTGTAAAAATATAATATTAAATGCATTAAAAATAATAAAATAGAAGATTATTTTTATTAAGGGTAAAAAACCGTAATTTTCTTTAAGAAAGTATATATATTAATTATATTAATTATATTATTTATGTACAATAAAATAAAATAATGAAATATATACAAATGGCAAAAAATAAAAATATATTAGAAAAAATATTATTTAAGTATGTAAATAATAACAATAAAGGTATAATATTTTTATGTATTATTTTCAAGTTTTTATTAAAGAAAATAAAAGTATGTTATCTAATAATTATTTTTATGTTAGAAAAAATAATAAAAAATACAAAATAAAATGTGAAAATTTATGAAAACATTTTTAGTAATTTTTTATGTTTAGAAAAAAATAAAACAAAATCAAAAATGAAAAATAAATAGAAAAAATATAAAAATATAATGAAATGGGCCAGGGGGTGCAATCAGCAAGTCAGTGGTGCAAAAATTAGGGAAAAGGCAGGCCCAACCCAACACTTCATCTTCAACCTTCATTCAAACACAAAAAACGCGCGCTTGTGTACAAAATCTGGAAATCCTGCATACGTGCTCTAAAGCAAAAACTCATAACACCTAAGTCATAACATTTTTCAAGACGATTCCAACCATATAAAGAACTTAATCTAACTCTCAAAGACCAGAGAGAATTTCTCTGGCCCTAATTTTTAACCTAACTTTTTTCAGGAAGTTCATCAATCAAATTCTCTCAGCACACTTAACTTAAATGAAATATATGCATATGTACAACTTAAGGGCTATGAGTACTACATTTTTTATTCACAAACCTAAGCCTAATGATTCCTAAATAAGGAGATAGGAAGTTGGAAAATACCTATTTCAGTTGAACACGAGTATAGCAATGTAGAGCTTTTCAGTGAGGCCTGAGATGCTTGGGAGCTTGCTTGAACTTCCTCTGACCTTCCCCAATGCTTAGTTTGCTTTGGATTTGCTTAAACAAGCTTGTAGAAGTCAACCTGCACAAGCTGAAAACAGAAATAGTGAAGGCTGCAAATGGAGTTACAGTCAATGGCCAATGGTTGGGATAGCTCGGGTGGGTTATATGGAAGGTATTGGAACAGGTTTGGGGCAAAACACACAAGTAGTTTTTGCTATGGAACTCAAAGTGCAAAAACTGCCCTGTTTTGCAAGAAGAGTGTGTTTTTGTGTTTTGGAAGGCTTGAGGGTTGTATGGCTCGTGTTTCTGGCTCAAGGAAATATGAAAAACTTGTTTCAAATGCTTACAAGAGTTGTTTATAACAGATACTCAAGTTGTGCCTCTTTTTGCAAGTTTTCTTGTATTTTAAGCAAAAGTAAGAAATGATACAAGACAGGCCTGTACAAGCTATCTTCCAGCATGCACTTGGTGATCTTGGCCCCCCATGTTTGTGGATATTATTTTCTATCCAATATTTGGTTCAAGGCCCAAGAGATGCAATTTGACATAAAGCAAGTTTTGACAAAAATGGCAATGTTGCCTTTTTTCTATTTTTGGATTAATCTTTTGTGTCAACCTCTAATAATCAGAACAAAGCTTCAAACCATTGAGTTTGCATTTAATTATTAAGTATGGAAGGGTTTAGAGACCTGTGAGAAAGTACAAGTGAGGCTGGATTGAGTTTGCAAATTGTGTCAATATGAAACATGCCATGGATCAAAGTGAGTTTTTTTCAAATTCAAACCTTCGATTCTCCCTAACCACAAATTATTTTGGAGAGTTCTTGGACATTTTGGAAAGCTTGTAACATTCTCTACAATCCATATTTGAAATTAATTTTGGGATTCCAAGTGAAACTAGGTGAAAAATTTCCATGAAGATAGGCCAAAATCCTGCCTAAATTGGGGCAAAATTTCACTAAGTTAAAAGTTTCATAGACCCTTGTTCCAAAATTCATAACTTGAAATCCAAGCTTCCTTTGGGAGAACTTTGTGAATAAAAGTTGTAGATTTTGTGGAGGAATACAACTTTCATGTTGGAATTTTTGTTTGAATCCAATTGCATCATGGTGAAAATGTTGGGCAAAGTTGGAAAAAATAAAGAAAATTTCACTGCTTAGAAAAATTCTAAGTTATGAAAATTTTCAATCTTAAACCCTAATTTGCAAAATTAGGTTTCTTGATGAACAAGTTTTATGTTTTGACACATCTTGATGAAAAATGACCCTTGGCACTTGATTTTGACCAAAAAGTCAAAGGTTGACTTTTCAGTGTAAAGTTGATTTTTGATCAGTTGACTGGAAAATTCATCTGTCAATCCAATGCATTTGGGATATTTTGAACCTTATGAATAGGTAAATATGATTCCATTGAGTCATTGAATCCATGCTTGCACCCAATTTTCCATTGGCTAGGTGAAAAATCAGAAATTGCCCTTCTGCAGTCAAAACCCTAAAAATGACCATTTTGCCCTTTTGAAGATCTGATCAAATTTCTTGAGGAGTTGTGGTCCAAACTTGACCAAATGGTTCATATGAGTTTATAATGTTGATGTGGATAAAAAATTATAAGGTTTGACTGTAAATTGGCCACAATTGACTTTTTCCCCAATACAATTGATTTTTAGGTCAACTATCCAATTGATTGGGTAAAAATTTGATTCAAGGCTTGAAACTTGGTATGAGCAATCTTAGGAGTCCAACATGAAGTATGAAAGTCACATTGAGCATTGGAAGTCCAAAATTCCTTGTGTAAACTCAAACCCTAATTTTAGGTCAATAGTGCAAGGAGATGTCTAGAGCAGAGCCAACCCTATCTTGGTCTTGAGTTCAAAGAGTCTTGTGAGTGGAAATCTTGATAAAATGAGAGGGAAAATTTTGGGGTACAACAACTTCCAAGAAACCTGCATTGAAGTGTTTCATTACCTCAGCCTTGGTTTTGTCTGACATGTCAGGACGCATGCGACGAACCTTTTGTTTGATCGGAGAATAACCCTCTTTCATTGGAAGACGATAAACCACGATATCGGTATCAAGCCCAAGCATGTCTTAGTATGATCAAGCGAATACCTTAACATAGTTTTTCAACATCTGAACCAATCTTCTCTTGACACTGTCTTCCAAGTTGGCGCTGATCTTGTCTTCTTTCTTATCTTCCTCAGTACCCAAGTTTATCACTTCGGCCGGTTCTTTGTGCAGTTGGATAACCTTTTCTTCTTGTATCAGGAGTCTAGCAAGTTCTCTAGGTATCTCACAATCTTCTTCACCTTCGTCTTTGGCTTGATAGATTGGATTTTCGAAGTCATAAACGAAAATAGCAGAATTGTTGTTAATGAGATCCAAGGTGGATGTGGATCTGCAAATGTGTGTGTGCATGTAAGGTCACATGGCTATTTTGAATATGCAGTAAAGTAAAAGAAAGACAAAGAGCGAAAAATTTGAATGCAAAATCATCCAATGTTTTCATTAAATGAGCATATGATATATGAAATGGTAAACCTTAACAAATGGACCATTGTGCCCCAGGAAAGGCACAAGGTTTAAAGTCATTGTTTTAAACAGAAATTATACAGATAATCTTCTTAAAGCAATAAAAATAGGAAATAGCAATTACTCCTGGTTGAAGGAGATTGATATGAAGTCTTCGGCCTTCTAGTTGTTAAGTCCACCATCAGTAGTTAGGAATATCCAGTCGTCCAGGTCACCATCACTATCAGTGTCTTCCTGAGCATTTACTTCATTGTTGCTAATACAGAGAGGTGGTCCCCCAACGCGAACACGACGAACCTCTTCCTGAGCCTTCGAAGTGAAACCTAATCCAAATTTATCAGATTTGTAGGGGATATCAGGAAGTTGTCCCCAGATAGTGCAACCACCTTCTTTTACAACAACCCTAGCATCCTTCAGAGAGGCCATTCTGGGTGTGTCCTTAACAATCTTAGGAGTAGCAGGAGTAGCTTTAGCAACAACAATTGTTGGAGGGATTACTTCAAATGTTTGGCAGGGGTTTTTAATGAATTCGCCACCCATTTCAACATATTTGAAAGAATTCAAATGACTGACCATATATTCTTCCTCTCCACAGACTGACAATCTTCCCTTTCATTGGGTACTTCATATTTTGATGTAATGTAGATGTAACCGCGGTTGCCCCATGAATCCATGGGCGTCCTAGAAGGCAAGATTAGGCCGGACAGATATCTATTACATAAAATGTTGAACTGAAAACTTGAGATCCCACCTTGATCGGAAGATCAACCTCTCCATTGGCCATCCTCTTTGACCCATCAAAGGCTCTTACCACAATATTGCTAGGTTTCAGCACCAACCCAATACAATCTAGTCTATCCAAATAACCTTTTGGTAATACATTCAGGGAGGAACTTGTATCCACTAACACATGTGCCAAAGTAGTGCCTTTGCATTCAATAGAGATGCGTAGAGCTTTGTTATGATTCTTCCACGCCAGAGTTAAGTCAACATCAGAACATCCCAAACCATTATCAATAGTTAGTCTTACAACACAATTCTCAAATTGATCAGCAATGGTTTCTTGAGGTACATGGGCATTCTTTAGAAATTTTAACAAAGCATGGGCATGTACTTCGGAGCATAACAACAAGGAAAACATGGATATTTTTGAGGGTGTCTGCCTCATTTGTTCACTATTTTGTAGTCACTTTTACGGATGATCTTCAAAATTTATTCCATCTCTTGTCTAGATGGGTCTTCAATTGTAACATCTTTGGATGGCGCCTCCATCCGGGAAGGCTCAGTCATTTTCTCTTTACCTCGGGTATCAACAATTGACCTAGAAACAGGAATATGAACATGTGTTGTAGTAGTTGGAGGAGAGATCTCTGGAGAAAATCCTTCCTGTCCTAGTGACCTTACTAGTTCCAGAAATGTTTGTAATTTCAGGATCCTCGTTTCCAGTAATCCATGGCTCTTGCTTGACACCATGATAATAAACTTCTTCCCCATAGTTCCAGGGCATAACTTTGTCATAGGAATAGGGGACTGGCCTCGGTGTAGGTATGATCAAGGGAACCACTCTTGGCTCAGCAAGAATCCTTATAGGGCCTATAGAGGTAATTCTAATAGGAGTATTGGAAATTGTGATTATAGAAACATCTTCAAGTATACTTTCAGGCAAACTCTTCACGGACGGAGTTTTCTCGAACATAATTTCATGGCTATCAATCAGGCTTTGGATACATTTCTTCAGCCACATACAACCATTAGTTTGGGAAGCACAATGGTAACAATTTTAAAGGAAGCCCGAAAATAAAATGGCTCTTAATAGATTCTTCTTAACGGTCATCAAGGGGGTAGTCAAATTACTGATGGAGGAGACATAGGAAACATCGTCAACAACATTAACACCTTTACCATGACTGGACATGGATGCGGTAATCACATTAGGGGTTTCTGGAGGGTCAAATTAATCACTTTTTTGTCAATCAAAACTTGGATTTTTCTTTTTAGGGCCCAACAATCATTAGGGTCATGTCCATAACTATTGGAATGGTATGCACACCTTGTATTTGGGTTATACTTCGGAGATGATGTGTTGGGATTTTGAGGAGGATCCCGTAGTGTTATTGTAATAAGGTGGGAGAACTGACTTGGTTTGTTTTACGTTTGATTGCAATTGTTGCGGATAACAAGAGTCATCATCGACTTTTCTTTTATCCAATAAGGAAAGGGTGAAAAGAACAGGAAAGACCTTTGAGATGTTTTCTTGAGTTCGGGGGGTAGATTATGAAAAGGGAAGGTATTAGCACCCTTTTCATCCATATTTATCTACGGACTCTTAGTTCCTTGCTATATCACTTGCTTTGTTTGAAAATGTGTTTGTGGTGGATTTTGAAAGTATTTTTGAAAAGCGCCTTCGTTTAGGCAAACTTTGTAATAATTCTCATCTGTATAAGAATGTATACAAAGTGTTGGACTTTTTGAAAATATTTCATATTTTTGAAAGTGTTTGGTGTGTTTGAAAATTTTTTATTTTTTGAGAATAGATTGTGAGAAAGAAACTAAGAACATTCTACCTTACTCAAAAGTCTTTTGTTCATTTCGCTCTTCCTTTGATATTGCTATCTTACCATTGATTGGTAAGAAGCCTTATATTTGGATGTAAAGGGACGGGCACGGGTCAATTATATAGTCATAGAAGGCAACCTATGATACGCTTTAGCAATTTTCATTTAGGGACTAGATCGTTTATCAAAGGCAACATTTAGGGACATCGAGGGACTATAATCTTTTTATCGGGGGACTTTTGCTAAAACGCCCATATTCGAGGGACATGACTATTTTCTGACGCAACAAGTGAGATTATCCTAGAGGTGCATGTGTGTGAATAGTGTGTTTGATTACATGCATTTTTGTCTTGAATTTAAATTTTATCTATTTGTTGATTTTATCTGGCCATATAGCCTAATTACTAATAAGAAAGTAATAAAAATGTAAAGAATAAATCCTAAGCTATTGTAACCATACAAAAACAAAATAAAAAAGAGGAAAAGTGAGTCTTCCGACACAGGCAGTATGCTCTTTCGATTCACCCTATTTTAGCTTCTTTCGACTGGACCTGTAAGGCAGTATGAATATGTATCCTTCGATCATGTCCATTTTCTCTTCTTACTTCGATTAGGCTTGTAAGGAAGTATGGATATGTATCCTTCGATCATGCCCTTTTTCTCTGCTTACTTTGATTGGACCTGCAAAACAAAAATGAATGTATCTTTCGACCACACCCCTTTTTCTGCTTACTTCAACTGGACCTGCAAAACAAAAATGAATGTATCCTTCGACCACACCTCTTTAGTTTTAGATAACAACATAGGGTGAAGCCTAAAAGGCTTCGACCCACACAACCTTCTTCATGTCTTCTTTCATTTAGGGACTAAGTAGCAGCATGGGTTGAGGCCATGCTAGTATTGCTTCATGGCCAGATTAATTCTTAAAAAATATGTTTGATAAATAAATAAAACAAACCAAAAGACTTAGCAAAGAAAGCAAATGAATAAGGTGAAAACTAAGACAAACAAAAAAAGGTAATGATAGTGCTTGAAACAAAAATAAATGAGTATTCACATGTTATGCTTAAAACGAAAGGTTAAGGTCAAGAGAACTTACCTTGCTTGAAGTTGGAATGTGGGTCTTGGACTTGAGTTGTTTCCCCGGGCGTTCTTGAATTCGAAGGGGAAGAAACAAATGTGGTGTTTCTTTTGCTAGATTCGAAAACTAAGAAAATTGATTTGTGTTTGTTTATTTTTGCATTTTAAAGAAACAAGTGTGGTGTTTCTTCAATTCATGGGTTTGAGATGGTGTTAAATGTTTGAGAGTTTTTGAAGATTCTTTTCAAATAGCCAAAAATCTTCTTCAGCGTCCTTCTTATTTCTTTTTCTTTTTCAGCCCCTTTGATGTGAAAATGAACTCTCTATTTATAGAGAAAAAATTTGGAATGAGCAGCTTTGTGAAGGAATAAAATATAGTTTCTTTGAAAGGCCAACATCCACTTGTGTCAACTTTTTATAATCCCATGATAAAAGTACTAAAATCAATGGTTGAGATGGATGGCTCCTAGTTTATAGGGGGCAAGTGTGCAGAAGTGGCAGACACAAGGCTCAAGAACTTTCTAAAAAGGCAGTGATGTCACCAAGAGCAAGTTGGCTTGAATAACAATTAAATATGGAGTGAGGCAAACATTGGAGGTCTATGTAGCCTGACCTATGGACAACTTGACTCTTTGAATCGAATCCTTCATCTTTCTATAGCCTTCGATCAAACTTAACAAAGCAGCATTCGTTTCCACTAGTTGTGTGTCCTTTGAATAAACCACCTGTGTATTCTTCGAATGGGCCTCTTCAGCTGAATATGCCAATGAGTCTTCTTGCTTTTGATCACTTAGGCCTAAGCCTTATGCCAGACTCAAAAGTAAACAAAAAGCAATTGTTTCCCAGCCATGCCAAGTCCTTCGAATGGGAAACCAAGTTGTGTGTCATAATGCAGCGCTATGTGTGTTGAAAGGTCTACAGTTGGATTTGAAGGTGATATGAAAGTGATTCGAAACAATTCTGAAGGTGGATTCGAAGGTGATATGAAGGTGTATTCGAAACAATTTAAAAGGGAATCATTGCTTTGTGGGTTCTAGCGTGAGAGAAACCCCTGCCTTGTGCCTGCAAGTTTGTAGGAGGATTCGAAAGTTGCATAAAGATGGATTTGAAATAAGCCTGAATATTGATTCGAAGCCAGCATGTAGGTGTATTTGAAGGAGCCATGCAGGTGACAATTCCTTGTGCATGCTAACATGAGGAAAACCCCTTCCTTGTGAATCAAAGAAAACACGTAAGGAGCCAATGGTGCAACCGAAACCAGCATGCAGGAGGCCACATGGTTTGTGTCGATGGAAAACCTTCAGAAGGCCATTTCCCTCTAAATCGAAGAAAGATTTCAGAAGGTCATAAAGCCCGGTCGAAGCTAGCATGCAGAAGGAAATTGCTTGAATGAAACTTGTGGACCAAAGGATGCATGAAAGGGTCCAGAGTTGGATTCGACGTATGTTGTTTTAAAAGGAAACCATACTCCAATTGAAGCTTTTTGAGAAGGTAATCCTTGCTTAATAGAAGCTTGCCTGCAGGAGGTCATTGCTCCATGAATTGAAGCTTGCATGCAGGAGGCCACATGCTTTGTTAATCAAATCAAGCATGTAGAGGGCCATATGCTTAATCGAAGCTTGTGGAAAGCTTGCTCGAAGGAAAGCCAAATGTTAAATTGAAGCGTGTGAATCAAGACTCGCTCGAAGAATCTAGAATGTTCAGTCAAAGGATGAATGAGTCGAAGCAAGCTTGCTTTTCTTCTATTTTGTCAAAAAGTAATTTTTATCTGTTTTGCCTTTTTTGTCTATTTTGTGCTTGTGCAAACTTTGAGCTTTTGAAAATTCTTGTGAGAAAATTCCTTGAGAATTGAGAGGGAAATTTTGGGGTACAATAGCTGCCCCTGTTCAATCTTCTTGAACCTGAAGAGTAAGATTAGAAGATATGCCTTTTGTGACTTGAAGGTGAAAGATGATTGAACACTAAAGTGCCCAGAAATTTGCCCTTGACGTTTTGAATTGGGAATGGGCTTATGGATGCCATTTGTAGAGATGATGGAGAGTTTTTGGAAATGGGCTTATAGATTCCACCCATAGGGACATAAAAGATATTCGTTTTTCTTGTCTTTTCCTGCAAGGAAGAGGGTTAGCTGCATGCAGAAGTATGCATGGCGTAATGATGTTCTCAAAATAAATGAGATTATGCTGTATATATATGTTATATGATGTATGAAGGTGAAATATGATTGAAGTGCTTCATTGTCTGAGAAAATAAATCCTTGACAAATGATGGGGAGCCTTGGGAAGTTGAATCCCGAATTGCTGCTGAGGATGAAAAACATGCTCCTCTTCAGACTTTGTTTTAGGATATTTCCATTGGGGAGAATATTATTTTATTTGAGGAGACTATGAGGAGAGTGTTGATCTCCTGCTTAGGGAAGAAAGCTCAGGAGTCTTACTTGTCTATTTCTCTACTAGGGATTTATCTCTTGAAAATTAGTTGTTATCTGGTCGGACTCCAGGCTTCACAATGACTTGCTGGGGATAAAGAAGTTGACGGTTACCTGGTTATTTTCCATGTTTTGCAGCAACTCACCGAGGATTGTAGAAAATTCTATTGGGGAAGAGGAGTTTTGTTTAGTGATTTGTAAAATTCAAATTGTTATCTGGTCGGGTCCAAGTTTCAACAAATTGAACTGGAGGTTAACTTTTATCTGGTCGGGTCCAGGCTTCAGCAATTTTAAATTGTGGTTTACTATTATCTGGTCGGATCCGGGTTTCAGTAACTTGAGCTGGAGGTTAACTGTTATCTGGTCGGGTCTAGGCTTCAACAACTTAAAAGGGGATTGACTGTTATCCAGTCGGATCCGGGCTTTAGCAAATGGAGAAGTTAACCTATTATCTGGTTGGGTCCAGGCTTTAGTAACTTGGAATTGTGGTTTAATGTTATCTGGTCAGATATGGGTTTCATAGCAAGTTGAATTGGTGGTTAACTATTATCTGGTCGAGTCCAGGCTTCAGTAACTTGGAAAAATGGTTTTACTGTTATGTGGTCGAATCTAGTCTTCACAGTAAGTTAAGGTTAGGGTGAAGTTTAACTAGTATCTAGTCGGGTCCAGGCTTCATAGTAACTTGCTTGAAAGGATGAAGTTGATTGTTATCTGGTCGGGTTCCAGGTTTTTCAGCAACTTCCAGAGATAGAAAAGACTTTGTTGGTGACTTCACTGGGGATTAAGGGTTGTGGTCCCTTGATTCATAATAGTCTAAGAGATAAACTCAAGCTGGAGAGGACAGACTCAGCCGGGGAAGACAGACTCAGCTAGGGAATTTTACTGTTTGTTGGGGAAATAAACCTTGTTGAGGAATATTTGACGAGCTGCTGGGGGAGATGTATTCTTTGGACAGAAATCCTCAAGACCTCTTCTTACGACCAACTTAGCTGGGAAGAGAGTTTTCCAGAGATTGAAACTCTGGATGGGGAGTTTATGAATTCGAATTTGTGAGGATAATGCTAATGGAAAAAAACTATGTGGAGATGTCTTGAATGCAATTAGGGAGATGTTTGTCACTGTTTTTGAAGCATGTGTTAAAAGTTTAATCATGTTCATATGCATATGTTCATTCAATTTTAGACAATGGACCTCTTCGCATTCAAAATAGAAAAAACAAAAGGTTTGTACTTCAAAGTATATTTGTATTGATGTTTTGCCCATGAATAGGCTTTTTGTACAAAGAGACAGAAATCCTAGTAAGAGGAAATCACCAAATAAAAAGTGTACAAAGTGAAAACAAAAATAATAGCCATGTGAAAGTGATCTCGCTGTTCCCACACTACTATTGCCTTTATGTCTTCGAGTAAACCTTTGTCGTTGAACGAAGTTGATTGGATTGGTTTTGAACCATTTGAACTTTCAAATTTTTGGTAATAAAACTGGTTGTAGGGATTCCATGGGACATAATCATACGCTTTAATCCTTAACTTTTTCCTGGACCACCCTTTCGGGTTTTCAACCCACCAGGAAACCCATTTTTGCCCAAGTTGCCCATTCAGGTTTTCGACTTGCCGGGTGTACAATCTTTTGCATATATCCCTAATTTTTTCCCAAACCCTTTTGGTTCGTCGGGATGCTCTTATGTTTGCCTAGGTGTGTCAACCTAGCGGGTCATTTTATGCGTAGTATTTTTTAACTATGTCCGCATTTACGGGATGTGGGAAATCTTTGCCATCCACAGTAGTCAATATCATGGCACCACCAGAGAAGACTTTATTTACAACAAATGGTCCTTCATAAGTGGGAGTCCATTTGCCCCTGGGGTCGCCTTGTGGAAGAATGATGCGTTTTATTACCAATTCGCCAGCTTGATACACTCGAGGCTTGATATTTTTGTTGAACAACTTGATCATACACTTTTGATACATCTGACCATGGGAAACAATAGCCAGCCATTTCTCGTCAATCAAATTCAAACGATCCAACCTAGTATGAATCCATTCATCCTTGCCTAGACCTGCTTCTTTCATTATCCTTAAAGAAGGAATTTGAACTTCTATGGGCAAGACGACTTCCATGCCATAGACCAAAGAGAAAGGATTTTCCCCAGTTGACGTGCAAGCCGAAGTACGATAGCCGTGGAGAGAAAATGGTAACATCTCATGCCAATCTTTGTAGGTTATCACCATATTTTGCACAATCTTCTTGATATTTTTATTGGCAGCTTTCACCACGCCATTCATCTTGGGTCTGTACAGAGAAGAATTGTGATGCTTGATTTTGAACTGAGTACAAAGTTCCATAATCATAACAGTGTTGATATTAGTTCCATTGTCGGTGATAATCCTTTCGGGGGTTCCGTAACGGCAAATGAGATTATGCTTAATAAACCTGGCTACAACGTTCTTGGTGACTGAGGCATATGAAGCAGCTTCGACCCACTTGGTAAAGTAATCAATGGAAACAAGAATGAAGCAGTGTCCATTTGAGGCAGTAGGTTTGATTTCTCCAATCATGTCAATGCCCCACATCACAAACGACCATGGAGCAGTCATGAAATTTAGGGGAATAGGTGGTACATGGACCTTGTCAGCATAGATTTGACACTTATGGCAAGTTCTTGAGTGATTATGATAATCGGTTTCCATTGTGGAACAATAGTAACCAGCCCTCAGGATTTTCTTAGCCATATTATGTCCACTAGAGTGGGTCCCAAAGAGGCCATCATGCATGTCTTCCATAATTTTCTCTGCCTCCTTCTTGTCCACACATCGGAGTAGAGTAGAATCATGATTGCGCTTGTATAAGGTTTCGTTGCTTAGAAAGAATTTGGCTGAAAATCTTCGCAAAAACTTTTTTATCATTAACAGAGGCCCCTTCAGGATATTCTTGTGCTTCAAGATATCTTTTCACCTAATGGTACCATGTTTTCTCTTTGTTAGTGTCAAGCTCATAGCAGTGTGCAGGTTCGTCGAATATTTCGATTGTTATCATAGGAGCTTCGATGTCCCATTTGACCTTGAACATGGAAGACATTATGGCCAAAGCGTCGGCTAACTAATTTTCCTCCCTAGGGAAATGCTCAAAGGTGATCTCTTCGAAGTATAGAATCAGATTTAACACAAGCTCTTTGTATGGAATGATGTTAGGATGCTTGGTATCCCATTCTCCCTTTACTTGGCTAATTACTAGAGCGGAATCTCCAAATACATCCAAGTGTTTGATCCTTAAGTCAATGGCAACCTTTAAACCTAAGATGCATGCTTCATACTCAGCCATGTTGTTCATGCAATCGAAGCCTTATCTAGCAGTGAAAGGAGTGTGGAAACCTTCAATAGAGATTATCACATCACCAATTCCGTTACCCAGAGCATTGGAAGCCCCATCAAAAACCATAGTCCATCGGGATCCTTGTTCAGGTCCGTCATACGGTCTAGGTTTTGCATAGTCGGTCACTAACATGATATTCTCATCCATAAATTCAAAGTTCATAGATTGATAGTCATTAACAACTTGGTGAGCCAAATGATCTGCTAATATACTTCCTTTGATGGCCTTTTGGGTTGTATACTGGATGTCATATTCAGTCAGAATCATTATCCATCTAGCTTTTCGTCCGGAGAGAGCGGGATTTTCGAAGATGTATTTGATAAGGTCCATTTTAGAGATCAATAAAGTGGTGTGAGTCAGCATATATTGTCTTAGCCGGTGAGCAGCCCATGTCAGAGCACAACAAGTTTTCTCGAGTAGTGAATATCTGGTTTCACAGTCAGTAAACTTTTTGCTCAGGTAGTAAATTGCATGCTCTTTTCGGCCAGACTCGTCATGTTGGCCCAACACACACCCTATATAATTTTATAGCACAATCAAGTACATGATCAAAGATCTTCCCTCAACTGGAGGCATGAGTATATGAGGCTCTTGCAAATATTCCTTGATTTTGTTGAAGGCAACTTTGCAGTCGTCGTTCCATTTGACTACTTGCTCTTTCTTCAAGAGCTTGAAGATTGGCTCACAAGGGGCAGTTAATTGAGATATGAAGCGAGCAATGTAATTAAGACGACCCAAGAATCCTCTGACCTCCTTTTCAGAACAGGGGTCTGGCATTTCTTGAATGGCCTTTACTTTTGCAGGATCAACTTCGATACTTTTACCACTGACGGCGAAACCTAGAAGCTTTCCAGACCTTACTCCGAATATGCATTTATTAGGGTTCAACCTCAATTTGTACTTCTTTAGCCTCTCAAATAGGTTGTGTAGGTGATCGAGATGCTCTTCTTTGGCTTGCGACCTTGCAATCATATCATCCACATAGACTTCTATTTCATGATGAATCATATCATGAAATAAGGTTACCATAGCCCTTTGATATGTTTCCCCTGTATTCTTTAATCCGAATGGCATAACCTTGTAGAAAAAGGTGTCCCATTGTGTGACAAACGTGGTCTTTTCCATATCTTCGGGAGCCATCTTGATTTGGTTGTATCCAGAAAATCCATCCATGTAGGAGAAGATTTTGTGTTGAGCGGTGTTGTCAACCAAGACGTCAACATGTGGTAGAGGGAAATCATCCTTGGGGCTTGCCCTATTCAGATCTCTATAGTCCACACACATGTGAACCTTTCCATCTTTCTTTGGCACAGGTACCACGTTTTCCACCCATTGAGGATAAGATGTGACGTCCAGAAAACCTGCATCAAACTGCTTCATTACCTCGGCTTTTATCTTTTCGGACATGTCAGGCCGTATGCGACGAACTTTTTTCTTAACGGGAGGGGAATCTTCCTTCGTTGACAGACAATGAACCACAATATCGGTATCCAACCCGGGCATATCTTCATACGACCAAGCGAACAATACAATATAGTCATGTAACATCTGAACCAATATGCTTTTAATACCATTTTTTAGGTTGAATCTGATCTTAACCTCTCTTTTATTTGTCTCCGTGCCTAAGTTAATAACTTTGACCGACTCTTCGTGAGGTTGAATAGCTTTCTCTTCTTGCATTAGAAGTTTGGATGATTCTCTTGGTATTTCACAATCTTCCTCGCCTTCGTCTTTGGCTTGGTTAACTGGATCTTCGAAATCATAAATGGCAATAGTAGAGTCATGGGCAATGAGATTTGGAGTGGATGAATATTTGCAAGTGTGTGTGTGTGTGTTCATGTAAGGTACATGGCTATTTGAGAAAAAATGCAATAAAGGGAAAGAAAGACAATGAACGCGAAAATTTGAATGCCAAAAGGTCCAATGGTTTATATTCAATAATCATATGATAGATGAACATGAACAAAAACCTCTAATAAAATAGACCAAAGTGCCCCGGGCAAGGCACGCGACTTAAAAGTCATTGCTTTGGAATTTAAGATTACAGACAAAAATTCTTGAATTGGCAGAAAATGGTAAACAATAATTACTCCTCTATGAAGGAGATGGGTGTGAAGTATTTTTCCTTCCAGTTGGTGGGCTTTCCTTTGACAGTAGGGTAGATCCAATCTTTCAAAGGGGATTCATCATCAGAATCTCCTACAACATTTACTTCATAATTTCTGATGCGGGGAGGTATCTTTCCCACGCGAGTGCGCCTAACCTCTTTTTGAGCTTAAATGGAGAAACTGAATCCGAATTTGTCTATTTTAAATGGGATGTCGGGCACCTGGCCCTAGATAGTACAGTCTCCCTCCTTGACCACAACATGGGAATCCTTGAGAAAAATCATTCTTGGTACAACTTTAACACCTTTTGACAAGTTGGAGGAGGCTTTGGTAGCGGCAACCATAGGAGGAACAATTTCAAAGGCTTGGCATGGAGTTTCTATGAATTCGCCATCCATTTCTACATATTTGAAGGAATTAATATGGCTCACCATAAATTCTTCTTCACCGCTAACAATAACGATCTTCCCTTTGACTGGATACTTTAGTTTTTGATGAAGGGTGGATGTTACTGCCCCTGCCCTATGGATCCAAGGGCGCCCAAGCAGACAAGAATAGGCAGGATGTATGTCCATTATGTAAAAGGTAGATTTGAAAGTCTGTGAGCCAACTTTAATTGGGAGATCCACCTCTCCATGGACCAGTCTCTTAGTCCCATCGAAAGCCTTCATGACAATATCGCTTGCCTTTAAAATCAGACCTTCGCAATCCAGCCGATCCAAAGCACCCTTGGGTAGCACATTTAACAGTGAGCCAGTATCAACTAAGACATGAGCTAGGGTGGTTCCCTTGCATTCAAAAGAGATATGTAAGGCTTTATTGTGATTTATTCCCATAGGAGTCAGATTGGCATCAGGGAATCCTAATCCATTATCGGCCGTTAAACTTGCCACACAATTCTCAAACCGATCAGCGGTGGTTTCTTGGGGCACGTGGGCCTTCTTCAAGAACTTGATATGGGCTAGGGCATGAACGTCCGAGCAAAGTAATAATGACAACGTGGAAATTTTAGAAGGGGTTTTCCCCAACTGCTCCACTATTTTAAAGTCACTTTTCTTTATGATTTTTAGGATTTCCTCCATCTCTTGATTGGAGGGTTCTTCAGCATTAGCCTCTTTGGTAGGTGCCCCTATCCTAGAAGGCTCACCTTCTCTCTCTTTGTCTTTAGTATTGGTAATGGACTTGTTATTGGTTATGCGGGCGGGAATCGTTATAGCAACGAGTGGTGAAATATCATGGGAAAAGATCCTCCCTGTTCTCGTCACTTTACTAGAGTCGACAATGTTGGTGACATCAGCTTTATTTTCATCGCTCCAAGAATCTTGTTTTATCCCATGGTAATAAACCTAAGCACCATAGTTCCATGGAACTGGTTTGTTAGAGGAATAGGGGATGGGTCCAGCGGCAGTGATTATTAAAGGGGCGATGGTTGGTTCATTTGAAATCCTAATAGGACCCTTTGAGGGGATCCTAAAAGGATTATTGGAGATGGTTATTATAGACAAGTATTCAATTCTGTTGGTCAAACTCTTGATGGCAGGAATCTTTTCAAACAGAATCTCGCGACTATTTACCAAGAATTGCACACCTTCTTTCAATCGTTTGCACCCAATCACTTGTTAATCACAATAGATGCAATCTTTAGAATAGCTAGGGAACACCCTGGCTCTTAGCAAGTTATCTTTCACAATAGTTAACGGAGTTGTTAATTCTTCGATGGAGGAAACATAAATGGTATTATCAATTGCATTAACACCTTTGCCATGGTTCAGCATCAGTGTGATTATCACATTAGGAGTAGTAGGTGGATCAAATTCAATCGTCTTATTGTCTATCAGATCTTGAATCTTATTTTTCAGATCCCAACACTGATCGGTCTCATGCCCATGACTGTTTGAATGATACACGCACTTGGCATTCATATTGTATTTCGATGATGAAATGTTCATATTGGATGGTGGTGAAGGGGTGAAAAACACAAGAAGGGGGGGTTGAATTGTAAAACTGAAATCTTAAAGCAATTGATAAGATATTTTTATCCTGGTTCGTTTGATCTCAAACTACTCCAGTCCACCCGTCAAGGTGATTTCGCCTCTCTCCAACGAGGTCTTAATTCACTATATTCAACTGAATATTACAGACTGCTTTAACAACTGCTAAAGCCTTCTTGATTCAAACCACAATCCGGTTTGTCAAGGCAACACTTTCTTACAAAGGTATAAAACAATGTGTGTGAATGTTTTCTACAAAACTTTATCACAACTGTGATGTATACACAAATTAAGCTTAGAAACTAGATTGCTAAACTGTAATGGAGTATCAGAGTTTGTGGTTTAGCAAAACTGGTAGATGAAGATTATTGTTCAGCTTTGTGCGTGTAGAGATTTGGAGAGCATTAGCCATTATAATCTTCGAAGCCTTGTTTATATAGCACTTGAGAAGATGAACGTTGAATGCAATATTCTTGATTCAATGCTAATAACAAGCTTTCCTTTTTGAGCAGATCTTGTCTGGAATGAAGCCGTTGGAATTAATTAGCGTTCAATGCACAGTACCGTTGCTTCTTCAATGCACGTTCTGGCTTGGCTCATTCTGATTCTGCTTCGCTGCTGATGAACTATTGTTTTTGTATCAGAGTGTTTACGCGCAGTTCTGTTCATCAAGCTTCAGCATGTACGAGAGTTGATCATCTGATCTTGACGTTCTGATTCAGCAACTTCTGATGCTGGTGTATGACATCAAATTCTGATGCTGAAGAAGTGATCTTGCTTATTTTAATCAGCGTATCTGCAAGTCAGAGCATAGTAATTTTAGGCAGCATATAGTTCAAACATGAAACATATAAATACTCTATCTTTTCACTTTGTTATCATCAAAACTTAAATATAGGGTAGTAGATTCAAACATTGTTCTAACAATCTCCCCCTTTTTGATGATGACAAAAACCAGATATTTTAAATGAAAAATAACGTGAAAAGGTATCTGGATATGTATCAGAATAAGAAGTACGGAGAAGTCAGAGTTAAGAGATACTCCCCCTGAGTTGATTACTTCCCTTTGATGATACGTGTTCTTCAGGATCAGATCTTTTTCTTTCTTTGAACATCAGATTATAAGAGTCTTTGACTTATCAGAGAGCAGAGCTTCAGAGCTTTTCCTGTCAGAGCTTTGCTTTGGATCAGAGTATTTGGTCGATCAGAACTTCATATTTGATCAGAGCAACATTGATCAGAGCTTCTACATTTTGATCGGAGCTTCTAGTCTTCAAGTAATAGAGCTTCCTTGTGCCTGTAGACTTTAAACAAAACAGAAAAACATTTCAAGTAATAGAGTTAGAATGTTTGAGAATTTCTGTCTAGTTAGCCGTTATTGACTTTAAATATCATTCTTGTTCTCCCCCTTTTTGTCAGCAATCAAAAAGTGTTGGTGATGTGCGAAAACAATTTAGATCAGAAAAGCAAATTATATTAAAATAGTACATAATCAGAGCAAAAGAACATTACAAAACATAGTCAAAACAGTACATCAGAAAATGAAGAAAGCATGAAAAAGTTATGCATGAAAAAGATTTAAGGTTGAGGGGGCATGCGTGAGAATGATTTGAGAGAAAAAGGTTTGGGAGATAAACTCAGAGATATGCAGAAAATACTTGAATGTTTGTGAGAAAGCGTAAAGAATAAAAATGAAGGATTAATGTGCTTAAATAGAGGTTTCAAAAATTATTTTGAAAAATTAAACGTTTTTAAGAGAGAGAAAAAAATAATGATTGCCATTTAACAAGCGTGATTACTTTTCATTAAATGCTTGCTGATTTTGGGGGATTTGAGAAAGATACTTAAAACGGTTACCAGACATGTGTCTCAATGCACCCAATCAGCGCTTTGCCTTCTCAGAAGCGTGCACGCGTTCTGCTTCAGAGATTTGCTGATGATTGGATGACACTTGTTTGATGTAGTGATCAGCACGTCTGTCTTTGAGATTAGACTCTCAGATCTTTGATCTTGCATCTGATACAATCTGCATGTTTCTATCTTTCTGAAAGAAGATTGATCAGAAGTTCACAGTAATATAATTACATTCTGAAGATAAATATATGGAATTAAAACATTTTCATTCTGGGCATACTTTCATGCTGAGATGTTTCAGAATGAAATTGAACCTATCTTCTGAAAGGGGTTTAGTAAAGATATCAGCCCATTGATGGTCTGTATCTATAAATTTTAAGTTTAAAATACCTTTCTGAATATAGTCCCTAATGAAATGATGTTTTATTTCTATATGCTTAGCTCTAGAATGTAAAATAGGATTCTTACTTAAGCAAATAGCAGAAGTATTATCACAAAGAATAGGAATGTTACTCTCAAAAATCTGGAAGTCTTCAAGCTGACTTTTCATCCAGAGCATTTGTGTGCTACATCCTGCTGCTGCTATGTACTCAGCTTCTGCTGTTGACAGAGCAATTGTTGATTGCCTTTTGCTGGACCACGAGATCAGATTTTCTCCCAGAAACTGGCAGCTTCCAGAAGTACTTTTACGTTCCACTCTGTCTCCAGCAAAATCAGCATCACAGTAGCCTACTAAGCTGTAATCACTAGATTTTCTATAAAACAAACCCAGATTAGTAGTACCTTTTAGATACTTGAAAATTCGCTTAACAGCTGTTAAGTGAGATTCTCTAGGATCTGATTGGAATCTAGCACAAATACATACGCTGAATAAGATATCAGGTCTTGAAGCTGTCAGATAAAGGAGAGAACCAATCATACCTCTGTAGACTTTCTGTTCTACACTTTTGCTTACCTCTTCTCTTTCCAGAATGCACGTGGGATGCATTGGAATCTTTGATGGCTTACATTCTGAGAGGTCAAATTTCTTCAGAAGATCTCTGATGTATTTGCTCTGATGAATGTAAGTTCCTTCTGGAGTTTGATTGATCTGAATTCCTAGAAAGAATTTCAGTTCCCCCATGAGGCTCATCTCAAATTCTGCCTGCATACACTTAGCAAATTTTCTTCCAAGAGAAGGATTAGTAGAACCAAAAATGATATCATCAACATAAATTTGACAGACTAAAATGTCACTCTTAACTGTTTTACAGAATAGAGTAGTGTCCACTTTCCCTCTGGTGAATTCATTTTCAAGCAGAAAGTTACTTAGCCTTTCATACCAAGCTCTGGGAGCTTGTTTCAGACCATACAGTGACTTCTTTAGTTTGAAAACATGTTCTGGATGTTTTGTATTTTCAAAACCTGGGGGTTGGTGAACATAAACTTCTTCTTCTATATAACCATTTAAGAATGCACTTTTGACATCCATTTGATACAGAGTGATGCCTCTATTAACAGCAAATGAAATTAAAAGTCTGATAGATTCTAACCTGGCGACTGGGGCAAAGGTTTCTGTATAGTCTATCCCCTCTTGCTGACTATAACCTTGTGCAACCAGTCGTGCCTTGTTTCTGATGACTTCACCTTGTTCATTAAGCTTGTTTCTGAACACCTATCTTGTTCCAATGACGTTGAATCCTTTTGGTCTGGGAACGAGATCCCATACGTCGTTTCTGGTGAATTGATTCAGCTCTTCTTGCATTGCCAGAATCCAGTCATTATCCAGAAGTGCTTCATCAATAGAAGAAGGTTCAATCAGAGACACAAGTCCCATAAGAGTTTCTTTAGAGTTTCTGAAGCTTGCTCTTGTTCTGATTGGATCTTCCTTTCTTCCTAGGATAGTCTCTTCTGGGTGATCCAAACTGCTTCTGGGCAATCTCTTCTGAGGTTGATCAGCAGCTGTTGTAGGATTTCTAGCATTGCTCCTTTCAGACGTTGAAGGAATGTCTGTGTTGAGAGCTTCTGATGATTTGTCTTCAGAACCTGCAAATTCAATTTCTATACCAGCAAGATTTTCATTCTGCTTTGACTTTTCAGAGTCAAGCTTGTCATCAAAACGAACACTGATTGATTCTTCCACAATCTGTGTTTCTGTATTGTATACTCTGTACCCTCTTGAGCGTTCAGAGTATCCTAACATAATACACTTCTGTGCCTTAGAATCAAACTTGTTCAAATAATTCTTTGTATTTAACATAAAGCAAGTACATCCAAATGGATGAAAATATGAAATGTTGGGCTTTCTGTTCTTCCACAATTCATATGGAGTCTTTTCCAGAATAGGTCTTATTGAGATTCTATTCTGAATGTAGCACGCTGTGTTTATTGCCTCTGCCCAGAAAGTCTTAGCAACATTTGTCTCATTGATCATGGTTCTGTCCATTTCTTGCAATGTTCTGTTCTTTCGTTCTACAACTCCATTTTGTTGGGGAGTTCTAGGACAAGAGAAATCATGCAGAATGCCTTTGTCATTGAAGAATGACTCAAAATCTTTATTTTCAAATTCTCCACCATGATCATTTCTGACTTTAACAATTCTAAGATCTTTTTCATTCTGAACTTGGTTACAGAAGGTAACAAACACAGAGTGTGACTCGTCCTTGTGTCTTAAGAACTTTACCCATGTCCATCTGCTATAGTCATCTACGATTACTAACCCATACTTCTTACCACTGACTGAAGCAGTTTTAACTGGTCCAAATAGGTCAATGTGCAGAAGTTCTAATGGCTTAGAGGTGGAAACAACATTTTTGGATTTAAAAGAAGGTTTTGCAAATTTGCCTTTCTGACATGCTTCACACAGAGCATCTGAATTGAACTTCAAATTTGGAAGTCCTCTGACCAGATTGAGTTTGTTAATCTGAGATATTCTTCTCATACTAACATGCCCCAATCTTCTGTGCCAGATCCACTGCTCATTGTTAACAGACAGAAGACATTTTACGTTCTGACTTTTTAGTTCAGAAAGTTTGATTTTGTAAATGTTGTTTTTCCTCTTTCCATTAAACAGGATAGTCCCATCTTTCTGACTAACAGCTTTACATGATTTTTGATTAAAGATTATATCATAACCGTTATCACTTAATTGACTTATGGATAACAGATTATGCATCAATCCATCAACTAGCAGAACATTATTAATAGAGGGAAGATTTCCGTTACCTACAATTCCAGAGCCAATTATCTTTCCCCTCTGATTGCCTCCAAAGCCAACGTGGCCTCCAGGCTTAAGTTCCAGGCTTTGGAACATATGCCTTCTTCCCGTCATGTGTCGTGAGCAGCCAGAGTCCAGGTACCATGACTGGTGTTTCTGACTTGCTGCTAAAGATATCTGCAACATGTATTATTTTATCCTTAGGTACCCAGATCTTCTTGGGTCTTGATTTGTTAGTTTTACCAAAACTCTGGTTGAATTTTGGTTTCACAGAGTGCTTACTGCTAGTATATTTGATGTCATGTGTGTGACCATACACAAAGTGTGAATTTAAAGGAGTGTGTTTGATGGTTAAATCCATGACATTCTTTGGTGTAGGAACCTTACCTAGGTATCCTATTCCTTTCCTGCCGTTTCTGCTAACTCCATATATCATTGAAGCCATTCTGCTTCTATCTATGCTTTTAGCAAGGAACTTCTGGAAACTATGATCATACTCCTTGATGATCTCATCAGTGTTGCTGGGAGTTTCAGAAATTGGTTCCTTCTGAGAGTTTTGTAAAGAGTTTTCTAATTTTGAAATTTTATCTCTCAGCTCAGAGTTTTCCAATTTGAGACTCTCAGACTTATTAGAGTCAGATTCAAGATTCCTTTTCAGGTCTCTGAATTTAGCTCTAATCTGCTGATAACGTTCCAGAATTTCATTGAGGCTTTCAGCAAGTTCAGCCTTTGTAAAATTAACAGCGAAGTTAGGGAATACCTCTTCTGTGTCTGATTCTGAGTCTGATTCAGAAGCTTCACTATCATCTGGAATGTTAGCCATGAGCGCTATGTTCGCCCTTTCATCATCTGATTCTGAGTCAGCTTCAGACGAGTCAGAGTCATCCCATGTGGCCATGAGACTTTTCTTCTTCTCTCTTCCAAACTTCTTTTTGGGCTTTTCCCTCTGAAGCTTTGGGCAGTCACTCTTGTAGTGTCCTTGCTCATTGCACTCGTAGCAGATGATGTCTTTTGTGTTTGGCTTCTTGCTACTGGAGGAGCCTTCAGATCTTCTATATCCAGAGGAAGAATCTGTCCTTCTGTATCTGGAAGAAGACTCATTCTGATCAGATCTTCTGGGATTCCTGAACTTCCTTTGTCTTTGCTTCCACAGTTGATTTACTCTTCTGGAGAGAAGGGAAAGTTCGTCTTCTTCTGATGAGGATCCATCAGATGTTTCTTCAACTGCCTGCAAAACTTTAGACTCAGATTTTCTGTTAGATTTTAAAGCTAAAGGCTTACCTTGCTTCTGAGGCTCGTCAGCTTCTAGCTCTATCTCATGACTTCTGAGGGAGCTTATAAGTTCCTCCAGAGTGATTTTGTTGAGATCTTTCGCTAGCTTCAGAGCAGTAACCATAGGCCTCCACTGCTTGGGTAAACTTCTGATTATCTTCTTGACATGGTCAACAGTAGAGTATCCTTTGTCCAGAACTTTGAGACCAGCTACCAGAATCTGGAATCTAGAGAACATAGTTTCAATGGATTCAGATTCTTCCATTTTGAACGCCTCATACTTCTGAATGAGCGCCAGAGCTTTTGTTTCTTTGACTTGAACATTGCCCTCATGCGTCATTCTGAGAGAATCAAAGATGTTCTTAGCTGTGTCTCTGTTGGAGATCTTTTCATACTCAGTATAGGAGATGGCACTGAGGAGGATGGTTCTGGCCTTATGGTGATTCTTGAAGTCACGCTTTTGTTGATCAGTCATTGATTTTCTTTCAATCTTCTGACCAGTTGCATTCACAGGGTGCGTGTATCCATCTGTCACCATATCCCACAGATCAGCATCATGTGCTAGAAAGAAGCTTTCAATTCTGTCTTTCCAGTAATCAAAGTTTTCTCCATCAAAGACTGGAGGTTTGCCGCTGAATCTGTCTCTGTCCTCATTGTTGTCATTGCTGAAGTGAGAGTTGTTTCCTGCCATTGTGTTTTTCTGACGCTGGATCTTGTACTGACACGGTTAGGTGTTTTAGCTCAGAACCAGGCGCTCTGATGCCAATTGAAGGGGTGAAAAACACGAGAAGGGGGGGGTTGAATTGTAAAACTGAAATCTTAAAGCAATTGACAAGATATTTTTATCCTGGTTCGTTTGATCTCAAACTACTCCAGTCCACCCGTCAAGGTGATTTCGCCTCTCTCCAACGAGGTCTTAATTCACTATATTCAACTGAATATTACAGACTGCTTTAACAACTGCTAAAGCCTTCTTGATTCAAACCACAATCCGGTTTGTCAAGGCAACACTTTCTTACAAAGGTATAAAACAATGTGTGTGAATGTTTTCTACAAAACTTTATCACAACTGTGATGTATACACAAATTAAGCTTAGAAACTAGATTGCTAAACTGTAATGGAGTATCAGAGTTTGTGGTTTAGCAAAACTGGTAGATGAAGATTATTGTTCAGCTTTGTGCGTGTAGAGATTTGGAGAGCATTAGCCATTATAATCTTCGAAGCCTTGTTTATATAGCACTTGAGAAGATGAACGTTGAATGCAATATTCTTGATTCAATGCTAATAACAAGCTTTCCTTTTTGAGCAGATCTTGTCTGGAATGAAGCCGTTGGAATTAATTAGCGTTCAATGCACAGTACCGTTGCTTCTTCAATGCACGTTCTGGCTTGGCTCATTCTGATTCTGCTTCGCTGCTGATGAACTATTGTTTTTGTATCAGAGTGTTTACGCGCAGTTCTGTTCATCAAGCTTCAGCATGTACGAGAGTTGATCATCTGATCTTGACGTTCTGATTCAGCAACTTCTGATGCTGGTGTATGACATCAAATTCTGATGCTGAAGAAGTGATCTTGCTTATTTTAATCAGCGTATCTGCAAGTCAGAGCATAGTAATTTTAGGCAGCATATAGTTCAAACATGAAACATATAAATACTCTATCTTTTCACTTTGTTATCATCAAAACTTAAATATAGGGTAGTAGATTCAAACATTGTTCTAATAGGTGGATCACGCAGTGTCACTAGATTGGCCTTCAACAGATGTTGCAAGGCTTGGGACAGTAACATGCTAATCTTTATGAACTGTCTTCGTGGAATTTCTGGTTGTTGATTGTTAAATGATTGCCTTTGAGCTGACAGAGGGTTGGATATTAACACAGCACTGACAGAGGGTCGATGATCCTTCTTGGCATGGGCCCTTTCCCCATACGCAGCATTTGATTCCTTTTTTCCAATGAGAGGCTTCTTTACAGTGTTGGAAGTGGAAGCAGATGTCATTGGTATTTTTTTGCTCTTAATGTCGCTTTCTACCCTTTCACCAGTCAGTATTAACTCGATGAAAACAGACGAAGAACTTCCAATCAAGAGGTTGAAAAATGGGTCAGTCAATGTACCCATGAACATGTCAATTAATTCTCTGTCAGATAGTGGTGGTTGGACCCTACCAGCGAGATCCCTCCACTTTTGTGCATACTCCTTAAACCCCTCATTTTCACCCATTGCCATACCTTGAAGATGAACTCTGGTTGGTGCCAAATCGGAATTGTATTGATACTGATGATAAAAACGATGGCTAGATCTTACCAGGTGTGGATACGGGAACCTTCTAATTGATAGAACCATTCTAATTGAGACCCAGTCAAACTTTCTTGGAAGAAGTGGATCCAAAGCTTTTTGTCGGTGGTATGCAGTTACATCTTGCGCACATAAGACCTTAGGTGAAGTTTTGGGCAGGAGACCCCATCATATTTGGCGAAGACTGGTATTTTGATTTTATGGGGAATGATAACCCCAGGCACTAAACCCAAATCGCCAAAATCTAACCCAAGTACGGCTTGAATTTCAACAACTTTTAGCCTATCCTTCAATTGTTCGTATCTATCCTCGGCAAGTGGGTATTGCTCATCAAAGTAGTCTTCATCTTCAAAAGCTTGATTATTTGCCACCTCAGTATGGGTGCTCCTTACCCCCTCGTCTTGATATTCGTCCTCTTCATACAACTCTTCAACTACTTGTACTTGACGAACCAGACCCTTGAATCTCTTACCCATGTTGATGAGGGCCTTCTTTTTGGTCTTATTTTTGGTTGTTAGCATTTCCATCATATCTTCTTGTCTCTTGGCCAGGGTCAACAAGGTTGCTTGGAATTGGTCATTTTGCGCTTGCAAGTCCTTCACTGTTTGTTCGATATCAATCTTACTAATATAAATAGTAGAGAGATAAGAAAACCTGTTGTGGAGAACCCGTTTATGTCATGATGCATGAAAATGTGTATGCAGATGATCTCAAGGACTTAGAAGATTTAAATTTGTTTAGACAAAAGGAAAAACATCATTTGTATTTATAAGTTTTATTCGATTACAAACATGCCTCTTGGGCTTACGATGGAAGGAATAAACATAAAACAACTTCTGAAGACAAAAAGGTCGAGCGCATCCTCTTCGGCGCGACGTAGGCGTTCAAACTTTGTTCTTCATGAAGTTGTTTCGTGAGCTCCAGAACTTTCTTCTCATTGGCATAAAATTGGGTCTCAAAAGCATCTCGCTCTTCTTTGAGCTGAACCCAAGACTTTTGCAATTCTTCGAAGTTTGTTGGCATATATGGATAGAAGACAGTATATGGAACATCTCCTTCGACAACAGGTTCCATGATGATAGGTAAGATGTTGGGGTATGGCATAACGAGGCTTTGAGCATGAATCCATACCCACTTGAGATAAGGCTACAAAGGAATGGAGTTCTTATGCCCCAATGTCTTACTATCCACCTTGTTTACCATTATCCAAACTCGTATGAACCTTTGACGATAGCCTTGGTTGTTTCCCTCGTAATTGAATACTAAACCTTGGATGAGTGCATCATGGGGACCATCCCTCCTAGCGTATCCAAACTATCTCAAAGCCAAACAAGGATTGTAAGTGATACCTCCCCTAATTCCAAGCAAAGGGACATTAGGGAATTCCCCACAATGGTCAATGATGGTAATGTCTTCCAAGGATTGAGAACACCAATGGATGTCTGAATGTGTGAGTGACATCATCTTGAGACCATGTCAAACCTTGCTCATTTTTTAACGTTGATCGAGGTAGGTGCGAAATAAACCACCTAGAGAGTAATGGAATGCAACACGAGAGAATGCCTTTTTTCTTCATGGTGTGAGTGTGAAAACAATGTAGAATGTCTCCCAGTAGGGTAGGTACAAGATTTTGAGAGAGAAAAACCTTAATGGCATTCACGTCTATGAATCGGGAGATAGGACCAAACCATAAACTAGAAGAGCCAAAACATCTTCAAAATCTTGAAAATCCATATCCTCCCAAAATGAACGAGCCTTCTCCAACAAAAACTTGGCTAAGAAACCCTTAACTCAACTTCTTGTCTCCCAATTTTCCACAATGTCGGATCTCTTCAAATGCAAAGCTTTGGCAATAACTTCAGGTTTTGGAATCTCTTCTAAACCGGTGAATGGTATTTGATCAAGTACAGGTACTCCCAGCAATTGAGAGAATTCTTCTAATGTAGGCACCAACTGATAGTCAGGAAAGGTGAAGCAATGATGTATGGGATCAAAGAATTGGAAGAGTTCACACAACATTTCTTCCTGAAAATTGGAGG
This sequence comes from Vicia faba, assembly GCA_948472305.1. Classification (NCBI taxonomy): domain Eukaryota; kingdom Viridiplantae; phylum Streptophyta; class Magnoliopsida; order Fabales; family Fabaceae; genus Vicia; species Vicia faba. The sequence continues at coordinate 827,808,120 of OX451735.1, read as the reverse complement.
TAGCCAAGCTGAGAAGACAACCATATTTCTTGGTTAAGGGAGAATCTCTAGGCACCCTTGATGTTAATTCTTGGAGTTGAGGATGTGCTTTTGCAAAGCTGACTCGGATGGTATTCCTTCGAATGGGATTCATGGCCTACAAAAAAAAGCAAAGATAAATTCCTAAATCATTGAAATGGTTAGTGAGAATGGTTATGATGTTATGATGTTATGTATATGCGAACAAAGCATACAAAGAAGACAGGTCCTTAGGTTTAGGCTTGCAATGGGGTTTGTAGGTAAGTACCCTCTTGAAGTTTAGTTGGCTCAACCTATCCTAGAAAGTAACCGAGTTCTAGGGCGTCTCAATATCACTGACCTTTCTTTTAGGCATTGTCTCAACACAACCGATTTTTTCTTGTGGCCGAGATATTCCAAAAGTCCGATCTCAATGAGTGTAGTATCGAGTATCAACCAATTTTCAGCTTTCCACCGAAACCGGCTATCTCACTACTTCCTAATGGCCAAGTTGTTCAATTAAGGTTCTAAGGTCAGTTAGTGCTTCATGACACCGCTCAGCGGCCCCGTATTATCCTCGATTCAACACAGGGGATACCGGTACCAAAAAATGCATCACACTAACATAGCCATCGCTTCAACCATATTGGTCTACGTCGTATAGTTTCCACAATCTATTTCTACTTACCTAAAAGGTGTTCCTGATCCAGGTAGAGGATCAATACAAGCCCAAACAAGGAACCATAAAGCAGAAAAATCAAACAATGAAAGCAAGTAAATGTGATCTAACTCTAAGGTAACCCCACTTTTCTGTCTTCCCCAGTAGAGTCGCCAGTTCTGTAATACGGTGGGAGAACTGACTTCGTTTATTTTGTGTTTGATCGCAATTGTTGTAGATAGCAAGAGTCGCCACCAACTTTTCTTTTATCCAATAAGGAAAGGGTGAAAAGAACAGGAAAGACCTTTGAGATGTTTTCTTGAGTTCGGGGGGTAGATTATGAAAAGGGAAGGTATTAGCACCCTTTTCATCCATAGTTATCTACGGCCTCTTAGTTGCTTGCTAGATCATTTTATTTGTTTGAAAATGTGTTTGTGGTGGATTTTGAAGGTATTTTTGAAAAGCGCCTTCGTTTAGGAAAACTTTATAATGATTCTCGTCTCTATAAGAATGTATAAAGAGTGTTGTACTTTTTGAGAATATTTCATGTTTTTGAAAGTGTTTGGTGTGTTTGAAAAATGTTTGTTTTTTGAGAATAGATTATGGGCAATCAACTAAGAACATTCTACCTTACTCAAATGTATTTTGTCCATTTCTCTCTTCCTTTGATATTGCTATCTTACCATTGATTGGTAAGAAGCCTTATCTTTGGATTTAAAGGGACAGGTGTTGCACCCCAAAATTTGCCCTCCCATATTTCCCAATACACTGCAAGAATAATCTCCAGGTGGCTCAAGATTGCTCAAGAGTTGGACAGTCAAATCATCTCCTAAGGCAGTCAATCTCAAATTAGGGTTTTGTGTTGCATCAAGGTCCTCACATCCAAATGACCTAAAGTGCTCCCCAATGTCCTAATATGTTCTCAAGTTCATCCATGTCAAATTTCAAGCCTTGCAGAGGAAGTTTGGTCAGTCAATTGCTCAAGAGGCCCAAAAATCGACTATGCTAGGGCAAAAGTCAACTGTGACCTACAAATAGTCAAACCTCGAGATTTTTTGTCAAAATTATCATTTTGAAGGATAATTCATCATTTGATCAAGGGTTTATCATGATTCATCAAGGATTTCTCAAGATTCATCAAGATTCAAAATTTGCTAAGTTAGGGTTTTGTAGGAAAAGTCAACTGAACTTTGACCAAGCATAACTTTCTCATAATTTATGAGAAATGACCCATACAAATCTCATTTTGAAGAGGATGAAATTTAATACAATCAATCTTCACACCCCAAGATCAAGAAAAGAACTCATAAAAAGTTACAAATTCGGACATTATAGGTCATTTTTGAAAGTCAACAAAAACAGCTTTTTTGCCAAAGCTTATAACTTGAGCATGGAATATAAAAATGAGATGAGACCAAAAGGGTTGGTTAGAGGACATCTCAAGGTTTCTAAAAAATCCAAGAACACTTCCAAAAGTTCAAAATTTAAGAAGTTATGCGTTGTTGAAGTTGGGCATTTTTCCAAAATTGCCAAAAGTCAACTATCCCCAAAACTTCAAATTTTGCCAAATGGGCCCACTTTTTTCCACTTGATTTGATCTTTTCACACCACACACGTGTCCTATCTTCAGTCTTGTGCCAATTTATTAATTTTTCCATTTTATTTGATTTTTATTGAATTAATTCATTTTAAATCAATTTAAATCCAAATAAAATCTTAACATTGATAACTTGGTATCTTTTTTATTGATACAGGTTTCAATTACCATCATGTACACAATCAAATCCGAATCAAGCCATGTTGTGAACAAAATATTGGTTTTTGACAAATTTGGAAGCTTTTTCCATGGAGAATAAAATCACATCTTCAATCATCAATGCATAAGGATTCAAAGCCCAATTTTAAACCTAATACATTGCTTGATACTTATACAATAATAAGGCACGAAAGAAAGAACCTAGAGGCTGCAAAAATCACAAGAACAAACTTGAAAAAAAGCTTGAAAAAGTGTGAAACTGAAATCCATACTAGAGGCAAATTCAAGGCCAAAACTCAACGTGGTTCTCTTGCTAGACATCCACTGAATCTATTGGAATCAAAAGCAAGCTCTGAAACCTCCTAACTCGCGCTGTAAGTCTCCTTGAACACCATCCTGTACATGAAATTGAAACCTCTCATTCTTGCATATTTTTGACAAACCATGGACATATTCTTGATCCTTGTTTGATTTCGAAACTTTCTACAATATTTGATTTTATTTTCAGAGCCTGTAACGTCATGCCCGAATCTAGGGTTCGTGCTTCTTATTTTTGGGGTTTTTAGTTTCAGGGAAAATCAAAGCAAATGATGGACATAGCCATGTTCAGGAGGGAGAGACGAAGCGAACCATGGTCTTATGATCAATTTATATGGCCTACAGATGATTTTAGGAGACATTTAGGGATTTAGTTGCAGATTCAAATCCGCGGGAAAAATAACCAGAGTTTTGTGGGGAAGACGACTACGTGGCCTCTCCCTATTGGCTCATTCATATCTCGCGCCTTATTTTTTTGTTTTCTGCCATTTATTTGTTTTTTATATTATATTTGATTTCCAATATTATAACAATTGAGTACATTGGTTGAGTGGCAAGGCTAGCGTCCAAAATCCAATGGGACCTGGGTTCGAATCCCAGGTCCCCCATATATTTGTTGTATTTTGTTTCCAGGAAATCCAGTGCAAATTCAAAAGCGTGGATCACCATACACTCTCATGCCATCAGTGGACAGATGGCCTCCAGGCCAAATCTGATGGCCCAAAGGTGATGACCATCATGGTCTCAAGTCAAGCGTGCCATGGAGAATCCAGAAAAGTCAATCAGGCTTTATTTGTATTGGGACAAAGAATTGCAAATCAAACCTCCAGTATGGGCCCAAACCCCCCTGAGTTTGCTTTTTTCTATTTCTTTCATTATTTTCTTATTTCTATTTATTGTTATTTGTTTTATTATTTTTAATCACTAACCAATTAAATTTTTTAATAAAAATCAAAAACACAAAAATATATTTTTATTTATTGAAATAAAATTCATCATTTTATTTTTGTAAATAAATATTAACCTAATTAATTTAGTTTTAAATAGATATAACTTTTAATATTTTTGCAATAATGAAAATTAATGTAGAATATTAGGTTTTTTACTAACTTTGACCAAATTTATTTTATTTCTTTAAATACTCAAAATCCAAAAATATTTTAATTAATTTAATTAACTTAGATCTAATTCAAAAATAAACAAAAAAATGCTTTCTTTTCAAAAGGGGGCAAAACCCTAAAAAATGCGTCGTTTTAATTTCTTGCACGCGATCCATATTTTTATATTATTGTACTTGCTTCCGGAATGTAATAGCTTTAAATAGGACTTTAATTTATTTATCGCTTTATTTATTTTTCGCATTTAAATTTCAAGGGTTGTTTTTGGCGATGTAAATACCTGACGCCTTGTAATAGTTTAGATTTAATTTCCGCAATTTAAATTCCGCAACTATACACGGTTAGATGTTTGATAATAGGGAATGCATGACAAGATCAAATGTATGAACTTAAAATCAACATAGCTCACCCATGACATGTACAAAGATAAAATTAACCGAAATAACACACTCGCACATGCGCACTCTTAGGGTACATCTCACTTGGTTGCCTTCGAACGTGGTCATTGAGTATAGGAAGTTTTAGAGGTCGCCCTCTTGTCCAAAGATCATAAGTTGCCTTGAAACGGTTGCCTCGGAAAAAATGATCTAAGACATTAGGGTTACCGCTAAGGCGTCCTAACATTGCTTTAGTGACCACACGTCCCTTAATCGAATTGACCCTTAAAACTCCAACGACGGTGCTACCTATTCCTCAATAGTGGGATAGCGTTGTCTAAAGGACATTTATACAGATTAATTCCTTTTTCGAGTAGGTAGATGGTTCTTAAGTACTTGCTCACTCAAAACAAAACAAAACTTTTTGCACTTACACTCCTTTTCAAACAAGAACTTCTTTCAAACCCACAAACACAAAGAAAAGCAATTTTTGAAAACACTATGAGCAAGTACCTAAGAGCCCGTGGATAACCACGGATAGAAAGGGTGCTAACACCTTCCCTTTCTATAATCTACCCCCCGGACCCGAGAAACATCTCGAAAAAGGAATTTTTTTGTGCTTTTTTCTATTTCTTGTTGGATAAAATAAAAGACGGTGGCGACTCTTGCTTACCGCGACATTTTGCGAAAACAAACGCAAAACGCGAACCAGCATTCCAAAAACAGTCAGTTCTCTCCCACCATATCACAACAGGCATGGGTCAATTACATAGTCATAGAAGGAAACCTATGAGACGTTTTAAAAATTTTCGTTTAAGGACTAGATCGTTTACTGAAGGCAACATTGAGGGACATCGAGGGACTAAGATCTTTTTAACGAGGGACTTTTGCTAAAACGCCCATATTCGAGGGACATTACTATTTTCTGAGGCAACAAAGAAATTACCCTAGAGGTGCATGTGTGTGATTAGTGTGTTTGATTACATGCATTTTTGTCTTGAATTTAAAGGTTATCTATTTGTTGATTTTATCTTACCATATAGCCTAATTACTAATAAGAAAGTAATAAAAATGCAAAGAATAAATCCTAAGCTATTGCAACCATAAAAAAAACAAAATAAGAAAGAGGAAAAGTGAGTCTTTCGACCCAGGCAATATGCTCCTTCGATTCACCCTTTTTCAGCTTCTTTCGATTGGGCCTGTAAGGAAGTATGAATATATATCCTTCAATCACGCCCTTTTTCTCTGCTTACTTTGATTGGGCCTGTAAGGCAGTATGAATATGTATCCTTCGATCATGCCCTTTTTCTCTACATACTTCAATTGGACCTGCAAAACAAAAATGAATGTATCCTTCGACCACACCCCTTTTTTTGCTTACTTCGACTGGACCTGGAAAACAAAAATGAATGTATCCTTTGACCATACCTCTTTCATTTTAAATAACAACATGGGGCAAAGCCTAAAAGGCTTCGACCCACACAACCTTCTTCCTGTCTTCTTTTGTTTGGGGACTAAGTAGCAGCATGGGATGAGGCCATGATAGTATTGCTTCATGGCCAGATTAATTCTTAAAAAATATGTTTGATAAATAAAGAAAACAAACCAAAAGACTTAGCAAAGAAAGCAAATGAAGAAGGTGAAAACGAAGACAAACAAAAAAAGGTAATGATAGTGCTTGAAACAAATAGAAATGAGTATTCATATGTTATGCTTAAAACGAAAGGTTAAGGTCAAGAGAACTTACCTTGCTTGAAGCTGGAATGTGGGTCTTGGACTTGAGTTGTTTCCCCGGGCGTTCTTGAATTCGAAGGGGAAGAAACAAACGTGGTGTTTCTTTGGCTAGATTCAAAAAACAAGAAAAGTTGATTTGTGTTTGTTTATTTCTGGATTTTAAAGAAACAGGTGTGGTGTTTCTTCAAGTTCTGGGTTTGGGATGGTGTTAAATGTTTTAGAGTTTTGAGAGTTTTTGAAGTTTCTTTTCAAATAGCAAAAAATCTTCTTCAGCGTCCTTCTTTCTTTTTATTTTTCAGCCCTTTTGATGTGCAAATGAACTCTCTATTTATAGAGAAAATTTTTGGAATGAACAGCTTTGTGAAGGAATAAAATATAGTGTCTTTGAAAGGCCAACATCCACTTGTGTCAACTTTTTATAATCCCAAGATAAAAGTACTAAAATCAATGGTTCAGATGGGTGGCTCCTAGTTTATAGGGGGAAAGTGTGCAGAAGAGGAATGTACAAGGCTCAAGAACTTTCTAAAAAGGTAGTGATGTCATCAAGAGCAAGTTGGCTTGAAGAACAATTAAATATGGAGTGAGGCACAAGTTGGAGGTCTATGTAGCCTGACCTATGGACAACTTGACTCTTTGAATCAAATCATTCATCTTTCCATAGCCTTCGACTAGACTTAACAAAGCAGCATTCGTTTCCACCAGTTGTTTGTCCTTCGAATGGACCACCTGTGTATTCTTCGAATGGGTGTCTTCAGCTGAATATGCCACTGAGTCTTCTTGATTTTGATCACTTAGGCCTAACCCTTAGACCAAACTCAAAATTAAACAAAAACTAATTGTTTCCCAACCATGGCAAGTCCTTCGAATGGGCCACCAAGTTGTGTGTCATAATGCAGTGCTATGTATGTTGAAAGGTCTGCAGTTGGATTCAGAGGTGTTATGAAGGTGATTCAAAACAATCCTGAAGGTAGATCCGAAGGTGATATGAAGGTCTATTTGAAACAATTTAAAACATAATCATTGCTTTGTAGGTGCTAGCGTGAGAGAAACCTCTGCCTTGTGCGTGCAAGTTTGTAGGAAGATTCGAAAGTTGCATAAAGATGGATTTGAAACAAGCCTGAAGATTAATTTAAAGCCAGCATGTAGGTGTATTCGAAGGAGACATGCAGGTGATAATGCCTTGTGCATGCTAACATGAGGAAAACATTTGCCATATGAATCAAAGCAAACACGTAAGGAGCCAATGGTGCAATCGAAACCAGCATGCAAGAGGACATATGCTTTGTGTCGATGGAAAACCTTCAGAAGGTTATTTCCCTCTGAATCAAAGAAAGATTTCAGAAGGTCATAAAGCCCATATGAAGCTAGCATGCAGAAGGAAATTGCTTGAATGAAACTTGTGGACCAAAGGATGCATGAAGGGGTCCAGAGTTGGATTCGACGTATGTTGTTTTGAAAGGAAACCATACTCCAATTGAAGCTTTGTGAGAAGGTAATCCTTGCCCAATCGAAGCTTGCCTGCAGGAGGTCATTTCTCCCTTAATTGAAGCTTGCATGCAAGAGGCCACATGCTTTGTTAATCAAAGCAAGCATGTAGAGGGCCATATGCTTAATCGAAGCTTGTGGAAAGCTTGCTCGAAGGAAAGCCAAATGTTTAATTGAAGCGTGTGAATCAAGGCTCGCTCGAAGAAGCCAGAATAGTCAGTCAAAGGATGAATGAGTCAAAGTAAGCTTTCTTTTCTTCAATTATGTCAAAAAAATCATTTTTTTATCTGTTTTGCCCTTTTTGTCTGTTTTGTGCTTGTGCAAACTTTGAGCTTTTAAAAATCCTTGTGAGGAAATGCCTTGAGAATTGATATGGCAAATTTTAGGGTAAAATTGTTATCAATTGTGCTTTCAACAGATGTTGTAAACCTTGAGACAATGGCATGTTGATCCTAGTGAATTGCCTCCTCGGAGCGTCTGACCTATGCTGATTGTTTTATTGTTGTGGTTGTTGAACTGGGTCGGGTTAGAAATTAATGTTGCACTTACTGACTGATGAAGATCATTCTTGACACGACTCCCTTGTCCATAAACAACATTAGTCTCTTTCTTACCAACAACTAGTTTCTTTACAACATTAGAGGTTGAGGCCATTGGGATCTTCCCACTTTTGGTTCCACTTTCAACTTGTTCACCAGTCAAAATCAACTCAATAAATCCTGACGAAGAACTCCCAATCAGCAAATTAAAGAATGGACCAGTCACGGTGCCCATGAACATATCAACCAACTCTCGGTCAGTCAAAGTGGGTTGCACCCTTCCAGCCAGGTCTCTCCATTTTTGAGCATACTCCCTAAAGCCTTCACTTGAGCCCATAGTTATACCTTGTAATTGCACACGAGTTGGTTCAAGGTCAACATTGTATTGGTATTGTTTGTAGAAGGTAGTAGCCAGATTCCCATTTGTGGATATTAGTCTCCTCTAGTTGGTAGAACCATTTAAACTGTGTCCCAGATAAGCTCTCTTGGAAGAAATGAACCCATAACTTCCTACTGGCGGTGTGTGGTTGAATCTTGCGGACATATGACCTTAAATGGAGTTTTGGACAGAAGACTCTATCATATTTGGCGAAGACGGGGACTTTGAATTTATGGGGAATGACCATCCCATGGAATAAACCTAAGTCTCCAAATTCCAAACCATGCATTGTTTGGATCTCCACGGCCTTAAGTCTGTCTTCCAGTTGTTAGTATTTGTCATCCGCCGGTGGGTACAACTCATTGGAGTAGTCTTCATCCTCAGAAATTAGGTTATTTCCACCCATACCCCTGGTGTTTCTAACATCCTCATTGTTGTACCCCAAAATTTGCCCTATCATTTTATTCAACACATGCCCATTGAGGTCTTAAATTTGCTCAAGGATGCCCAAGAGTTGACCAGACAAACTCTCTCCTAAGGCAATGTACCTCAAACTAGGGTTTCCATTTTCATCAGGGTGTGGGAACTCCAAAGGTCCCAAATGCTTTCCATGGTCCCAATATGTTCTCAAGATCATCCATGTCAAGTTTCATGCCTTGCACAAGAAGTTTGCTCAATCAATTGCTCAGATGCCTGAAAATCAATTGTACTAGATCAAAAGTCAACTGTGGCCCACATACAGTCAAACTTCAAGATTTTTGGTCAACATCAACATTTTGAAGTGATATTCATCATTTGATCAAGGATTGATCATGAATCCTCAAGGAATGCCCCAAATTCATCAAAACCCAAAAGTTGCTAAATTAGGGTTTCTTAAGAAAAGTCAACAAAACTTTGACCAAGCATAACTTCTTCATACTTTATCATAAATTTTCCATCCAAGGCTCATTTTGAAGAGGATTAAATTCCCTACAGTTCAACTTCATCCCACAAGTTCAAAAATTAACTCATCAAAAGATATGAATTTCTACATTATAGGTCCTTTTGAAAAGTCAACAAAAACACCTTTTGGGTCAAAGCTTCTTACATGAACATGGAAGACCCAATTGAGATGAACCCAAAAGGTTTATTTATAGGACATCCTAAGATTTAATTAAAGTCCAACAACACCTCTCTAGGGTTAAAATTGGATGAGATATGCCTTGTCAGAGTTGATCATTTTTGCAAAATTGCCAAATGTGAAATGTGCTCAAAAATGCATTTTTTGTCAAATGGGCCTAGTTTTCATGATTGCATCTTGCTTGTGACATGGTCCACGACCCAAATCAGCATCTACACTTTATTTTCTTCATTATTTATTTTATTTTGATTTTTTATTATTTAAAATTCAAATTAAATCAAATAAATAGAAAAAAATACAAAAGATTGATTTTTGATCTGATTTTTTTGTAGGAATCAAATCCAATTAGGCTGGCAAATCATATCAAATCAGATCAAGGAAAATTGAAGGAAAATTGGCATGATTATGCTTGTTTTAGAAACATATCATACAAGAACAAAATCAAATCCAATCTTCATAATATTCAAAGATATAATGCGTTTTTGTTGACCTAATCAGTTCTAATACATATATAGGACACAACCAGTGCATAAAAACAAGGATTGGAGTCGTGCAAGCAGGCAAACCAAACTGAAAATTTTGACAAAAAGTGTGGATCCTATTTCTAATCTAGAGGACGATTCAAAACCATTCAAAGCCACAAATCCCTTCCTGGATATCTCCTGAAGCTAACAGGACCATTTGCACGCTTCAAAGCTCTTGGAATCATCACCTAATCCTCTCACGGGTTGTCGCTTCTTCCAAATTGGTATCTCTTCATTCTTGCATTGTTAACTTGTTTTGACTGCATATTCGTGTTCATGTGAATGCCTGGAATCTTTCTGTATATTTAATTCCCAGCTTTGATGAGTAAATGATGAATTTCCATTATTAGGGTTTTGTCCTCCGTTTTAGGGCTTTATTATACAGGTAAAATCGGGGACAAATAGGAGTACTATCATGCTCATGAGATCAAGTTTTCTAACGCCAGGACTGGGCTTGAGAATCATTGGGCTTGAATAATTCAACATACACCCCCTGATTTCTTCAATACAGGCCCATTCTCTATCCTTTTCTATTTTTATCTCTTTTTATTTATTTATCAATTATTTTTTCTTTACAAAATTTTTTTTTCATTTTTTATTAAATCAAAAAAACCTAAAAAAACCTTTTTTTCATAAAAAATATTTTGTTTCCTTAATTAATTAGTTTAATTATTTAGGGAAATTTAATTTTTTTCTTCATAATTTAAATTAATTAGAATTTAGGGTTTTAATTTTTACATAACTTAACTAATTTCTTCTCAAAATAATAACCTAAATATTTTTTCAATTAGATTTTTAGGTTTCTTAATTCATTCTTGCATTTAATTCGTCGCGCGTATTTTAATTCTTTTTTTTCTATTATTGTATCTGCTTAAGGTTGTAATAGATTTAATTAGGGTTTTAAACTTCCGCATTTTTATTTTCATTCAAGATAATTATGTATCTGCAAAAGCCCTGTAATAGCTAGGACCTTTAAACTTTCCCGCATTTTAATTTTCGCAAACTATACACTGCTTAGATGTATGTAAATAGGATTGTATGGAAAGGCTAACTGAAAATTAAAATAGTATATCACCTTAATTATGCAAAGATTAAAAAACTGAAATCAAACACATGCACATGCTCACTCTTAGGATTTACTCGACTCCGGTTGCCTTCGGTAAACGGTCATGATGTATAGGGTTTGTTAGTGGTTGTCCTCTAGCTCCAAAAGATCTAAAATGACCCATTCGGATGTTGCCTCGGAACAAGATCTTTAAGGCTTTAGGATGATTACTAACGCTTCCTAACATTTCTTTTATGATCGTACATGTCCCTTCGAATGTCCCTAAAAACTCCAATGAGTATGCTACCTATTTCTCAATAATGGGATAGCATTGTCTAAAAGCAAAATGAACAGACCTTTTTCGAGTAGGTAGATTAGTTCTTAGGTACTTGCTCAAACAAAACTTTTCACACAAATACTTTCCAAACAAAGTTTTCAAAAACAACTTCGTAACACTCTTAAGGACAGAAACAAGGGTTAAAACGAAGTAAAACAAAACTTTTCAAAGCAAGCACACACAAGCAATTTCAAAATGAGCAAGTACCTAAGAGCCCATGGAAAACCATGGATGGAAAGGGTGCTAGCACCTTCCCTTTCTATAATCTACCCCCTGTACTCAGAAACATTCTCGAAAAAAGGTTTTTTCTGTTCTTTTTCCTTTTCCTGATTAGATAAAATATAAGTCGGTGGCGACTCTTGCTTACCACGACATTTTGCAAACAAAAAACACAAACTAGTATTAACAGTCGTGTGATACAGTGGCAGAACCGACTGTTAATACTGGTTTGAGTCGCCAAAATATCACGGTAAGCAAGAGTCGCCACCGACTTTTATTTCATCCAACCGGAAAGTAAAAAATTACAGAAAAAATCCTTTTTCAAGATTTTGAGTACGGGGGTAGATTATAGAAAGGGAAGGTGTTAGCACCCTTTCTATCCATGGTTTTCCATTGGCTCTTAGGTACTTGCTCATTTTTAAATTGCTTGTGTGTGTGCTTGTTTTTTGAAAATGTTTTAATTCGTGATAACCCTTGTATCAGTCCTCAAGGGTGTGACGAAGTTGTTTTTGAAAATTGTTTTGAAAGGTGTAAGTGTGAAAAGTTTTGATTTGATAAAGTACCTACTAGCATCTACCTACTCGAAAAAAGATCGTTTCTATTCTTGTTTCCTTTAGACAGTGTTATCCTACTATTGAGAAATAAGTAGCACCGTCATTGGAGTTGTAAGGGTCAATTCGAAAGGGACGTACGGTCACTAAAGCAATATTAGGACACCTTAGTAGTAACCCTAGAGTCTTAAGATCTTTTTCGAGGCAACATTTCCGAGTCAACATTTCTGAGGGAATGTTTCCGAGGCAACATTCGAATGGGACATTTGATCTTTTTAGTTGGGAGGGAAACCACTAAGACACCCTATGCTTAATGATCGTTTACCGAAGGCAATCGGAGTGAGAGTATACCCTAAGAGTGAATATGTGCGAGTGATCTATTTTCAGTTTATTATCTTTGCACATTAGGGTTTTCTAACCATTTTAATTTTGTCATGCATTCCTGCCATACAATCCTATTAGCATTCATCTAACAGTTAATAATTGTAGAAATTTAAAAGTGCGAAAATATAAAACCTAACTGTTACAAGGCTTCGGCGAGGGGGATTAATTACATAGCCAAAAATAGGGGAAAAACGATAAGTAAAAACCTAGTTAAAACTATTACATCCTAAAAACAGTTACAAAATAATGGCAAAAGTAATAAACAAGCGCGCTATGAATTAAATATGTGACAAATTAGGGTTTTGACCCTTTGACTAATCCTACTTGCGATTGATTAAAGAAAAAAATGTTTTCTTTTGTCGTTTTTGTTATTTTAAGAAAATAAGGAATAATTGAATTAAAAAAAGAACCTAATTACTAATTAACTTTAATTAAAAAATAATTAAGTTAACCTATTTTTTGTGTTTTTATTTGGAAAAAGAAAATAATTAAATCAAGAATTTAAACCTAATGTTCTAATTGTTTTTTAATTGTGAAAAGAAGAATTAAATTTTCCTAAATTACATTAAGCTAATTAATTAAAATTTAATAAAAAAAACTAAATCTAATTTTGTGAATTCTTGATTTTATGATTTTATAAAAAAAGTGATTAATTTTTGTGAAAAAAAAAATAAATAAGGAAATAAAAATAAGAAAGAAATAAAATTGGGCCTGATTGTGTTGCTGAAGAGGGGGTGCAAATCTGAATTCCTTGGCCCAAATGCTCCAAGCCCAGTTAATGCGTTGGATCAGGTGTGGGCGTTGACTTGAGGAGCATTGTGGTCTCTTGCTATCTGGGTGTTGGATTGGATGACACGCTGGATCAAATGGATGAATGTTGATGGAGTATGGTGGTCACCAGGAAGAGCAACGCACTGGATCTATTGAAGGAAAAGAAAATAAAGAAAGTGGTCTGGACCTGGGATCGAACCCAGGTCCTTATGCCTTTTGCCAATGCCCTATTGCCAATTGCGCTACAATGGTTAGTTGTTAACATAATGCAAACAAAAAGTAATATACAAAACAAAGTGCCACGCCCCAAAAACGCGCGAAAGTTCAAACGAGCCAGTCACATGCTGCCACGCCATCGTCTTCTTCACTGTCCCATGGCTTTAGGCAACAAACTTTTACCAACGGCAATTTCCCGTCACTATAAGCTATAGTGACAGATTTGGTTTGTAGCTAAAAACCAGCGTGATTCAAATATGGATATAGGCAATATAAATTGAAAACAAAGCTAGGGGTCAATCAGGAATTAAGCCCTGAGTCTAATGGTATCCATAATTCCTCTCAATTTTCCCTGAAAGAGGAAACCCCAATTTTGAGCTTTCGGACCCTAGTAATGGAAAATAGCTATCCTACATCAAAGCTTAAATCCAGGCTATCAAAAAGCTTCTTAGCATGATCATAAACATGTATATGCAAACAAATTGGACTGAAAACATGTAATACTAGAAGAACAAGTTTGAGTTCAGAGGATGCAAACATTGATGTGTAGCTTGCGTTTCTGATGGTTTGAAGACTTGGGAGTGATTGGAATAGCTTCAGTGCACGCCCAGGAAGAGATTGCTGGCCTTAAATTGCTTTGAATCGTCCCCTAACCTAAAAACTGGATCACACTTTTGCCAACCTTTTTTAATTTTGTTCTATGCCTCTCACGACCTCCAACACCTATATTTTGATCTGAAATTGTTCATTATATAACCTAGAGTGAATTAGGTTAACAAACTTGGACTAAATATTTGCATTTATCCAAAATTTGATTTGATTTGCAAGCTATATGATATGTTGCTATTTTGAGCCAAACCATGTCTTTCTTGTACCAATTGACCTTAATTCGATTTGATCTTGTTAACTCAGCATATCTTGATTGCCAATCTGTTAAAAAATAAATCAAATCATATCTTTGTTAATTTTCATCATTTATTTGATTTAATTCACTTTTTAATTAATGAAAAATGAAGCACATAATGGGTGAGTGAACATTTGAGTCATGGACCACATTATAATTGAGGTGCAAGCATAAAAAGTTGGGTCCATTTAGCAAAAAATGCAAATTTGAGCACATTTGACTTTTCGCAATTTTGCGAAAATGGTCAACTTGGCCAATGCAAAACTATTTCAATTTTGACCCTAGGGAGGTGTTCTTGGACTTTTTATAAAGATTAGGATTTCCTCTAAACAACCCTTTTGATATCATCTCAATTGAGTCTTCCATGTTCATGTATGAAGCTTTGACCCAAAAGGTGTTTTTGTTGACTTTTCAAATGGACCTATAATGTCAAAATTCATATCTTTTTGTGAATGCATATTATGGACTTGGGAGATGAAGATTAATTGTATGGAATTGCATCCTATTCAAAATGATCTTTGGATGGGTAATTTCTGATAAAGTATGAGAAAGTTATGTTTTGTCAAATTTGAGTTGACTTTTCCTGTAAAACCCTAATTTAGCAACTTTTGGGTTTTGATGAATTGTGAGCAATCCTTAAGGAATCATGATCAAAACTTGATCAAATGATGGATAATACTTCAAAATGATTATGTTGACCAAAAATCTTGATGTTTTACTATTTGTGGGCCACAGTTGACTTTTGACCTAATACAGTTGATTTTTAGGCATTTGAGCAATTGACTGAGAAAACTTCTTCTGGAAGGCTTGAAACTTGACATGGATGATCTTGAGAACATATTAGGACAATGGTGAGAATTTGAGTCCTTTGTGGTTCACACATCTTGATGAAGATGGAAACCCTAATTTGAGGTATACTGCCTTAGGAGAGAGTTTGTCTGGTCAATTCTTGAACTTCCTTGAGCAATTTGGGGACCTCACTTTCCATGTGTTGAGAAATATGGGAGGGGAGATTTTGGGGTACAACAGCTGCCCGTGTTCAATCTTCTTAAACCTGAAGATGTAGATTGGTTGCTCTGCCTTTCGTGATCTGAAGGTGGAAGATGATTGAACACTAAAGTGCCCCAAAAATTTGCACTCGCATGAAGTGGCACTCGACTTGTCACATCGGGAATGGGCTTATAGATGCCATTCGGAGGTCGACGATGGAAGATTTTCAGGGATGGGCTTAAAGATGCCATCCGAAGAGGTGTCGATCGCATAAGAGATTCCTTTGCAAGAACCCGTGTACCTGTTGTTGAGGAGGACTTCGTTGGGGAATGCTGGTCTCTTTCTTGGGAGAAATAGAGTTTTAGGAGCATTAGTTGTATGTTACTCTACTGGGGAATAACTCCTGTTTGGGGAAGCGGAAGTGAACTGCGTGTCTGGTCGGGGTATATGTTGCACCACGACTTACTGGAGAGACGCGAAACCAATCTTGTTTGATCGGGTCCCGGTCTTACAGTGTTGTGGACTGTTGTCTGGGGATAAGAGAGGAAGAACCCGGATAGTAAGGTTATGCGAAGGAACTTGGATAGTAGGGTTGCTTCAAAATGAAAGCCTGGATAGTAGGGCTGTGAGAAGGAACCCGGGTAGTAGGGTTACTTCGATATGAAAACCTAGATAGCAAGGCTGTGAGAAGGAATCTGGGTAGTAGGGTTATTTCGAGATGAAAGCCTAGATAGTAGGGCTATGAGAAGGAACCTGGATCGTAGGGTTACTTCGATATGAAAGCCTGGATAGTAGGGCTGTGAGAAGGAACCTGGGTAGTAGGGTTACTTCGAGATGAAAGCCTGGATAGTAGGGCTGTAAGAAGGAACCTGGGTAGTAGGGTTTCTTCGAGATGAAAGCCTGGATAGTAGGTGTTGTACCCCAAAATTTTCCCTCCTTTTTTTCACAAGAAATCACAGCTTCGGGCTTTTCCTGATTTTTCAGATGGGCTCAAGAATCATTCAAACAGAATTTTTCTTGTCAGTCTAGCCAAATTAGGGTTTTCATGGACTCTCGAACATTTCAAGCAAATTATTAGGGTTTGGTTGAGTTTGGCTCAATGTTTGATCAGACAGGCGTTTCTTTGGTGTTAAGTCAAGAATTAGGGTTTTGCGCGCGCAGTTTCAGAAGAGTTTGAATCCACAGTGTTTTTGAATCCACAATGTTTTAATTGGTTGTTACATTGTTTTGACATTTGTTCAAAATTTCTGTCTAAGCATCTGGGATAAAGGCTAAGGAATTTGATTTGAGATGGGATAAAAGCTGAAGTATTTGAATTGAGAATTTGCAATGTTTGATTTAATCAGTAAAGAGATAAGCATGTGGGCGTTTGTTCGATTAACTGTGCATTGCTGGGACGCAGGGCTTTTTGATTGCAAGACGACAATGTTTATTAATTATTTATTTATTCTAAGTTAGAATAGTTGGGATTTATTTCCAGTTATTTTAATTTCAGAAACTTAAATAATTAAATGGACAGTGAATTGAAAAAAAAAGAATTAACTGACAAAAAGGGATTTTTATTCATCTTTAATTGTTTGTTACAAATTATTATTTGAACAACTGTAAATTTATTTACATTTTGTTTACAATAATAATATTACAAATGGTTAAAGTAAAATAAAATTGCATCCTAATTTTTCTAAATCTTCATCCTCTATTCCTGCTCCCCATTGCTCAATTGATTTTCATCTGCAACAAAGAAAAGAAAAGAAGTCAGCACAGACGAAATCAAAAGCAGACAGTTAATTTAAAGACTCATCATTAAAGGTGATTGGCCGGAATCAGTTATTCACCCTCTCTGCAAATCACAAGATTACTCTTGGTTCACAAAGAGGGATAGAAATATGTTTTGCAAATTTAAAAAATGCATAAAGCTGCATAGTCAAAATGCCAAACAAACAGCATGTACAAACTACAAAGTTCAAACTGATGCACAAAAGCAAAGCTGTCAAAATTCCAAACTAAATCACAGTTTCAAACTAAGCAAACTGAATGTCAAAACCAAGCTGCCAAAAGATATCAAAGGATATAAAGCTGTCAAGAGATATGCAGAAAATCTTGAAAGTACACAGAGGAAAGAGACAATGCAAGCTTATTTCAAATTCATCATTTCCCAGCCTATCACCTTTTCAGAAAGTACATTTTTTAAGCAATATAATATGCTTACTTTTGCTAAAGAGAGAGAGAAGAGAGAGAGAGAAGAGGCTTACAGGCTTAGGAAGATATATAAAAAAAAGATATACCAGTACAAAAAGGGGGCAGAATATCACAAAGGATACACACAAACTCCCAATCTGCAATCTAAAACAAAAAAGGCAGAAATAACACAAACTGTGATAAAACAACAACTTCAAGCCTGCTTAAAGTTGGCCTCCAAAACCTGTGTCCAAAGCATATCAAACCTAACCTGTTCAAACCCTTAAGCCTTCACTTGCATAAACCTGTAACACAAAGCCTCAAATAGAAGCCCTTTCAAAAAACAAGCATTCACCTGCATAAGCCTGTAACCAAACCTGTTTCAACTCAATAAACACAAGCTTCAAGCCTAACCTGTTTCAGGCCTACAAAACACAAGCCTTCACCAGCATAAACAAAAAAAGCCTGTTTTTCAAACTGCTCAGGCCTGTAAACTCGAAACAAAATCACCAGCCACAAATCCTGTCAAACACAAACAGACGAGACCAAACCTCTAACCTGCTTCACCAACCTTTCAAAATTGTGTTAAGCAGACAAGCCTTGAAGCATTCAAACCAACCACACCCTCAGAGCAACCTCATCATAGGGTTATAAACATCAACAAAAGCAATACTCAAAATCAACATCAACAAGCATCTCAGGGGCAAGCAGAAGAAGAGGAAAAGAAATCAAACACTGAAGCATCCAAATAACCAACAAAGCCCTCAGAGCAACCTCATCATTGGGCTAACAATAACATATCCATACTCAGCAATCAATATCATTAGCAATCAGAATCTCACTCAAAAAACAACTCAGATATCAAAATAAGGCAACTCAGATATCAAAACAACAAGGTTCAACAATATCAATATCTCAACAACAAGTATTCAGAGGCAAGCGTCCAAAGAAGCAGAAGAGGAAAAGAAGCGATTAAGGCTAGGGTTTTCAGAGACAATCATCATTAAACCATAAAAAGCAAAGATAAAGGTACCATTTTTTCCAAGCAAGCTCATCAACTTCATACTCCCTCCGCCTGAAACGCGCCTCCAAGTCCGCCTCTCCTCCTCTCCAAGCAACGAACCCCAAAGGTATAACTCCTTTTCTTTTCTTTTTTCTCTTCACACCTCACATAAACATGCATAATATAAAGGTCAGAACACCACAAAGCTAAAACACGAGCAAGACAAAATACGAAACCCTAAGACGTAAAGAAGGAGAAGCTGTTACCTTTTTTGTCGCTGTTATGCTCAACCATGGAGGGAGAAGGAGCCAGAGGTGGCGCTTGGTGGCCAGGAAGGGAAGAATCTTGTTCATAAATGCTTGGCTCAAGGAGAACGAAGGAAGCGAAGAAAGATGAACGGCGCCGCGCTAAGACTGTAACCCTAGAAGTGAAACAAAACACTGAAAACCCTAAAAACAATTGTCAAACGTCTGGGCCGGTTCGCCCCGTCCAAATACCTAAGCCCAACTGATTCCAGCGTGTACCCCCTGTTTCCTTAACCGTTTCTCTGTTTTGTTTGGGCCAGAATAAATACCCTTGAGCCCATATAGACTTTTTTTTATTAACCAACACCATTTTTTTTATAACTTAATTATTTTCTTTATTAAATAGATAATATATTAAAAAATTTATTTTAACAATATTTTTATTATACTTATTTTAACAATATTTTTATTATAATTATTTTAACAATCTTTTTATTATACTTAAAAATATGTAAATCTTAGATGTATTAAGTTTAAACATTTTTTATTATTAAAACCTCTTTTGTTGTTTACATAAAAAATACTTACTAAAATACATTAACATTAATACATAAAAAATAGAATTTCCTAAGCAATTTCTTTTCTTTTATTAAATATTTTTGTTTGTACATAATCAACAAAAATCCAAAAAGAATAAAATACTTAATTTTGTATTAAGTTAATATCTTACATCACTTGTAAATAAATCACATACACTTTCAACAATACCTTTGCTTATCTTTTATTCTTGTACATTGATACATGTTACGTTGAGAATGCGATTCGATTTGGTTGTAAATATATTTGGACACTACTCTCCTAATAAGTCTCATCCCCATTTGTAAATATTTGTACCCCCCATTCCCGGATACTTATTTGTAATAGCTTAGACTTTAAATTCCCCAAATTTATCGCTTTCTATATATTGTATAGTAATTAGGGTTTGTATGCGAAGATTTAAAATCAACCGCTAGATAACCTAATACAAGACAAATGCATGACAATCAATACACAATTCACACTTACACCCCTAGGGTAATCCCGCTTGTTGCCTTCCAAAATGGGCCATGCTTGCATGTTGAGTTTCTTTGGCAAAACAAAAGAATTCAAATGATCATAGTCCCTCGATGACGCTTTCGAAGTTGCCTAAACAAAATGATCATAGTCCCTTCAAGCAAATTGCCAAAGACACTTGGCACTATTGCATTCATGGTCCAAACGATGACCCGCGCCTGTCCCGTTAACATCCTAACACAAGATTGTCCACCAAATACAATGGTGGAACAATACTGTTAAAAAGGTTAAAACATAGGAAAGATCTTTGAGAAATTTAGGGTAGATAGCTCTTGGTAACTTGACCAACTTGCAAAACTAATCCTTGCCATTTTTCAAAGCACACTCCACAACACAATTTCCAAACAACTTTCAAAAACATTGAAACATCTTTTCAAAAAGACAAACACCTTTGTAAAACATTCGTTTAAAGAATTGTTACAACGGTTGCCTAGACAAGGCATCTTTTTCAAAACATTTTCAAAACACACACACACCACCATTTCAAGCAATTGAAAATCAAAGGCAAGTGATCTAAAACAAGTAACTAAGAGCCCATGGATAACCATGGATGAAAAGGGTGCTAATACCTTCCCTTTTCATAATCTACCCCCCGAACCCACGAAACATCTCAAAAGGTTTTTCCTGTGCTTTTTAACCTTTCCTTTAGAATAAAATAAAAAGTCGGTGGCGACTCTTGCTAAATCGAACAAGTGCGAATACAAACGCAAAAACTCAAGTCAGTTCTTCCACTGTATCACAGAACTGGCGACTCTGCTGGGGAATTATTTAAAAGTTGGGTTACCTTAGGGTTTTAGATCACTCACACATGCTTGCTTTGATTGCCTTGATTGCTTTACTTTTTGGGTCCTTGTTTGGGTTTGTTGTAAATCCTACACCCGGATTTGGGGCACATTTTTAGGTAAATAGCAATAAAACTGTGAGGGAACTGTGTGGGGTATACCGACATGGTTGAAGCAGTAAGCTATGTTAGTGTGACATATTTGTGAGTACCAGTAACCCTTGAGTTCAATCAAGGAGAGTACGGGGCTGCTGAGTGATGTCATAAAGCACTGACGAACTCTTAGAACCTTAATTGACCATCTTAGCCTTTTTAGGGGTAGTGAGATGACCGACTTTGGTGCAGTCTGAAGTTGGTAGATACTCGATACTACACTCATTGAGGATTATTTTCTTGGAATATTTTGGTCTCCAGTTAAGTGGCTAAACCAAAACAATGAAGACAGAAAACAATACAATGATATTGAGCTCCTTAGAACCCGGTTTCTATTTTAGGACAGGATGATCCAACTAACTTCAACAGGGTACTTACATACAACCCCATGCAAGCCTAAACCTAAGGACTTGTTTGCTTTGTGTGAATATGATTGCCTGTATATACACTTACTTGCTTTTGCATACATGTACATAACATCATGACATCATACCATAGCACTTTCAATAACCTTTTCAAGGATCTCGAGGGTCTGTTGTTGCAGGGTTACATTGAAACAGACGTCTACCAAGGGGCAAGAGGTTTCTCCTCTAAACAAATGCCATCAAAGATCAAGTGCAACAACTTGAATCAGGGGCTATGACCCACTTGACATGGTGAGCTTGATTCTCGTGGAAAGACATCCACCGGTGCAAAGTTCTCCAATCAAAGATCGAAGTTCAACCTCTAACATTTTATTGTGTTTACCCCAAGAGATCCTTGAAAACATGCATCCGCATATCATGCATTGCATCATGACAATTTTTTCCTTTTCAGGTTTCCTTACTCTCCTACTGTTTATTTCAGTAGAGATGGCTCTAGAGAGGACTGTCAAGGACATCCAGGACCAAAATGCTCAGCTTCAGGAAATGTTCTTGAACCTGTCCCTGGGGCAAGAAGAAGTGAAAGCTCTCCTCACAAAGGGCTTGGTCCAGGAGAATTCAAACAATGCCAGGAGTGATCAGTTGGGGGAACTGCAGTTTGATTTAGCAACATTGAGGATCCAGATGATGGGACAACTGGTGGGCCAGATGGCTCTCATCCAGGACTTGTCTCAAAGACAAGAGGAGCTCAGGGTTCTCGTCAGACAACTGCTTCGGGAAAACCAAGTGGGGCAAACATCTGAGGTTGAAGAGCAAGTCACCACTCAACCCCCTCCAGACAAGAAGACAGGGGGAAGGCTCCTCTACTTGCTTCAGGGTCACAACCCCATCAACAACCTCGTCAGCATCAACGGGGTAATCGGCGTAAGCAAAATACGTCGGGAAGACAGTTCACTGAGACTGACATACCGTTATCTCTAATACTGGAGCGCTTGTTGGAGGTCAATCTGACTGCTTTGAGGGATCCTATTCAGAAGCCCAATACCTCCGCTCCTAACTATCATCCCGGTGCATTTTGTGTATACCACTCCTATAGCCCGAGACATGACACCGATGACTGTTGGGCCTTGAAGAACAAGATTCAAGATCTGATTGACATTGGAGTGCTGAGGTTCATGCCAGACGGCGAGATGAAAATCTTCCGTTAAGAGTTTCTCCACCTGAAGTGACAAAGATCAAACTGAGGGACTTTTATTTCATTTGAATTTTCAAAGTTGTAATCTTCTGTTATTCAAACAATTATCTATTAATGTCAAACTTTGCTTCATTAATGCATTGCATATGTTTGTCTTGAATTCATCCATTTGTTTTCACTACTCTTATGCTTTCTTTATGATATTTAACTCTTGATAAAAAGCTGCAAGCCTTTAGAGGGAGGATGACGAAACAATACCATAATCTCATACAATATGCTTTTGAACAGACCTTGCTGATGATGTACAGGCATTTCTTTCAATTCCCAAACACTGGAGTTATAAGGAAGATAATCCCTAGTCAACCCCTTCGGGCCAAATAAGTAGGAGTTTTATGTTCTAAAAAAATTGAAACCTTTGATTTAAACCTGGGGCAGGGTAGTCTTTCAGTTAATTCAAAAAGAAAAAAAGAAAAAAAGATGCGCATTGAAGTCGCAAACTATCAGTTCGTAATACAACGAACGACATCAACAAAAAAAGAGCATTCCTCTGGAATCAAAAGACAGTGATGGTTCCTTATCTCATAGGAAGTCATTATCTCTCAAAAAAAGAAAAGACCATCAAGCCAAAACCTGTAAAGGAGGCTTAAGAAAGCTGGGGCATCCCGCTGACTGTAATCTCGAAAACAGGAACAGTCAGGAAAAAGTTAGGGATAACAAAAGAAAGAGGTCATTACAAATCCTCAACAACATGAAAAAATGTTGCAAAAGAAAAAGGAGATGATGACTGTCTTCCAAAATTCAACTGGTGAACCATCACCCAAAAAGTCGTTCCAAATTCGAATGAAGTTCGACGCACAATTAACTGAGCTTAGGATTGAAGAACATCACGAAGAGTGGGTGGGTACAAATATACTTTGAGCCTTTATCCTTTGTTTCTTAAACCGTGAACCAAGCCACGTTACAACCCTTCAAAAGTCCTAATTGAAGCATGAGTTAGTTCGAAGGCATACTGTTACAAAAGGTATCCTGACTCCTGTAAGGCTTTGCTCTAAATCTTGTGTTGAATTTGTCTTATAAAAAGTTTTCTGCTAAAAAACGCATTTTTCAAAACTTCGAGACAAGCATAAACTTTGCATTATTTGAATATCATTGTTTGCACATGGTTATTTGTTTGACAGAAAAGAAATTCTTACAGCGAATGTTCGGAGGAACGAAAACTCTCTCAGTGAACAAAATCACTTCAAAAGGGATGACACTTCCAAAGACAAATCTCCTATCAACAAGGGGCATGACATGTCACCATCCAATTAACCTGGGGCAGTCCAGTCAAGGTTTCAATAGATCTTTCAAAGTTCAGTTAACCTGGGGCAGTCCAGTCAAGATTTCAAGAAATCTCTCAATTTGCAGAGTAACCTGATTCAAGACTCCTTCATCATCACTTGGGGCATTCGAATGTCAAAAGTGTTCAACAATTCCTTCATCACCTGTTGGAAGATACAGTTTCAGATACGCTCCAGACACGGTAGCCATTATGTCACTCATTCAGATCCTAGTTACAGTTTCAGATACACTCCAGACACAGAAGTTATTCTGCTACTCATACAGATCTCAACTCCAAGATACAGTTTCAGATACGCTCCAGACACGGTAGCCATTCTGTCACTCATTCAGATCCTAGTTACAGTTTCAGATACACTCCAGACACGGAAGTCATTCTGTTATTCATACAGATCTCAACTCCAAGATACAGTTTCAGATACGCTCCAGACACGGTAGCCATTTTGTCACTCATTCAGATCCTAGTTACAGTTTCAGATACACTCTAGACACGGAAGTCATTCTGCTACTCATACAGATCTCAACTCCAAGATACAGTTTCAGATATGCTCTAGACACGGTAGCCATTCTGTCACTCATTTAGATCCTAGTTATAGTTTCAAATACACTCCAGACACGGAAGTCACTCTGCTACTCATACAGATCTCAACTCCAAGATACAGTTTCAGATATGCTCCAGACACGGTAGCCATTCTGTCACTCATTCAGATCCTCGTTACAGTTTCAGATACACTCCAGACACGGAAGTCATTCTGCTACTCATACACATCTCAACTCCAAGATACAGTTTCAGATACGCTCCAGACACGGTAGCCATTCTGTCACTCATTCAGATCCTAGTTAAAGTTTCAGATACACTCCAGACACGGAAGTCACTCTGCTACTCATACAGATCTCAACTCCAAGATACAGTTTCAGATACGCTCCAGACACGGTAGCCATTATGTCATTCATTCAGATCTCAGTTACAGTTTCAGATACACTCCAGACACGGAAGTCATTCTGCTACTCATACAGATCTCAACTCCAAGATGCAGTTTTACACGGACTCATCATGAAGCAACTCTACACCGGTTCCTTCTCAAATCCCAGATGCAGTTTTACACGGACTCATCACCAGGAAACCCTACACCGGTTCCTTCTCAACTTCAGATGCAGTTTCACCACGGACTCATCATCAAGAAACCTTACACAGGATCCCAGATCAATGCCAGCAGCGATCAAAAGATTCTTGCAATCCCCAGCAGAGCTAAAACTTCCAACTATCAATCCCCAAGCAGAATGAAGACTCTCATTCTCAGCACCTCACGGGATATTCAGATATTCCTCAGTGAAGATCTCCTCAAGACAGGAATCCCCAGTAGATTGGCATACACCCAAGCTCCTGATTCCCCAATAGCGGTCCCAGGATTTCTCATTTTTCAACGATCAAGAGATTCTTGCAATCCCCTGCAGCAGTCAAGGACTCACTTTCCCTGACAGCAGTCAAGATTCTTTTATCTCCAGCCATCCAGGATTCATCTATCCTCAGCAAGACAGCTCATCAGCTTACATGCGCATTCATCACATTCATATCATAAACATTGATATAACATACATTACATCATGCATCATGACATTGCATACGACTAACTCTTTACCTTTTCAGGAAAGATCAGTCGACAGACAAAGATCATCATCTTTCGAGATTCTTTCCATAGATAGTTCAGATGTGACCCAGACATGGCGACATTCTGATACTTATTCCAGATTCATCCAGATGCAGTTTTACACGGACTCATCATCAGGAAACCATACACCGGTTCCTCCTCATTTCAACTTTTGAAAACAGTTTACGGACGCTTCCCAACAACGGATGCTGCTCTATTGCTTATTCAACTTCAAGACTTCTGAAAACAGTTCACGGGTTCTCCAGTAACGAATGTTAACCTATCGCTTGTTCAGATTCTTCAACCTCTGAAAACAGTTTACGGACGCTTCCCAACAACGGATGCTGCTCTATTGCTTATTCAACTTCAAGACTTCTGAAAACAGTTCACGGGTTCTCCAGTAACGGATGTTAACCTATCGCTTGTTCAGATTCTTCTCAACTTTTGAAAACAGTTTACGGACGCTTCCCAACAACGGATGCTGCTCTATTGCTTATTCAACTTCAAGACTTCTGAAAACAGTTCACGGGTTCTCCAGTAACGGATGTTAACCTATCGCTTGTTCAGATTCTTCAACCTCTGAAAACAGTTTACGGACGCTTCCCAATAACGAATGTTGCTCTATTGCTTATTCAACTCCAAGACTTATGAAAACAGTTCACGGGTTCTCTAGTAACGGATGTTAACCTATCGCTTGTTCAGATTCTTCAACCTCTGAAAATAGTTTACGGATTCTTCCCAACAACGGATGTTAATCTATCGCTTGTTCAGACTCAACTTTTGAAAACAGTTTACGGACGCTTCCCAACAACGGATGCTGCTCTATTGCTTATTCAACTCCAAGACTTCTGAAAACAGTTCACGGGTTCTCCAGTAACGGATGTTAACCTATCGCTTGTTCAAATTCTTCAACCTCTAAAAACAATTTACGGATTCTTCCTAACAACGGATGTTAATCTATCGCTTGTTCAGACTCAACTTTTGAAAACAGTTTACGGACGCTTCCCAACAACGGATGCTGCTCTATTGCTTATTCAACTTCAAGACTTCTGAAAACAGTTCACGGGTTCTCCAGTAACGGATGTTAACCTATCGCTTGTTCAGATTCTTCAACCTCTGAAAACAGTTTACGGATTCTTCCCAACAACGGATGTTGCTCTATTGCTTATTCATCTTCAAGACTTCTGAAAAGAGTTCACGGGTTCTCCAGTAACGGATGTTAACCTATCGCTTGTTCAGATTCTTCTCAACTTTGGAAAACAGTTTACGGACGCTTCCCAACAATGAATGCTAATCTATTGCTTATTCAATTTCCAGACTTCTGAAAACAGTTTACGGATGCTTCCAAACATGGATGTCGATCTATTGCTTATTCAGACCCCCAGTTTAGAGATGTTCCAAAACATGGATACCTTTCTGATACTCACTCACCAATGACATACAGTTCAACAAACATTTCCAGATGGCATCTTTAAGCCCATCCTCCTACCAGCAATTTCCAGATGGCATCTCTAAGCCCATCCCCCTGTCACATCTCCAGATGGCATCTCTAAGCCCATCACCAAATGGCATCTTTAAGCCCATTCCCTCTACCATCACATCACCGAGTGCAAAATTTTTTGGGCACTCTAGTGTCCAATCTCCTTTTACCCTCGAGTCGCGAACGACAAACTTGCCAATCTAACTCTTCAGGTTCAAGAAGATTGAATAGGGGAAACTGTTGTACCCCAAAATTTGCCCTCCTTTTTTTCACAAGAAATCACAGCTTCGGGCTTTTCCTGATTTTTCAGATGGGCTCAAGAATCACTCAAACAGAATTTTTCTTGTCAGTCTAGCCAAATTAGGGTTTTCATGGACTCTAGAACATTTCAAGCAAATTATTAGGGTTTGGTTGAGTTTGGCTCAAAGTTTGATCAGACAGGCGTTTCTTTGGTGTTAAGTCAAGAATTAGGGTTTTGCGCGCGTAGTTTCAGAAGAGTTTGAATCCACAGTGTTTTTGAATCCAGTGTTTTAATTGGTTGTTACACTATTTTGACATTTGTTTAAAATTTCTGTCTAAGCATCTGGGATAAAGGCTAAGGCATTTGATTTGAGATGGGATAAAAGCTGAAGTATTTGAATTGAGAATTTACAGTGTTTGATTTAATCAGTAAAGAGATAAGCATGTGGACGTTTGTTCGATTAATTGTGCATTGCTGGGACGCCGGGCTTTTTGATTGCAAGACGACAGTGTTTATTAATTATTTATTTATTCTAAGTTAGAATAGTTGGGATTTATTTCCAGTTATTTTAATTTCAGAAACTTAAATAATTAAATGGACTGTGAATTGAAAAAAAAAGAATTAACTGACAAAAAGGGATTTTTATTCATCTTTAATTGTTTGTTACAAATTATTATTTGAACAACTGTAAATTTATTTACATTTTGTTTACAATAATAATATTACAAATGGTTAAAGTAAAATAAAATTGCATCCTAATTTTTCTAAATCTTCATCCTCTATTGCTGCTCCCCATTGCTCAATTGATTTTCATCTGCAACAAAGAAAAGAAAAGAAGCCAGCACAGACGAAATCAAAAGCAGACAGTTAATTTAAAGACTCATCATTAAAGGTGATTGGCCGGAATCAGTTATTCACCCTCTCTGCAAATCACAAGATTACTCTTGGTTCACAAAGAGGGATAGAAATATGTTTTGCAAATTTAAAAAATGCATAAAGCTGCATAGTCAAAGTGCCAAACAAACAGCATGTACAAACTACAAAGTTCAAACTGATGCACAAAAGCAAAGCTGTCAAAATTCCAAACTAAATCACAGTTTCAAACTAAGCAAACTGAATGTCAAAACCAAGCTGCCAAAAGATATCAAAGGATATAAAGCTGTCAAGAGATATGCAGAAAATCTTGAAAGTACACAGAGGAAAGAGACAATGCAAGCTTATTTCGAATTCATCATTTCCCAGCCTATCACCTTTTCAGAAAGTACATTTTTTAAGCAATATAATATGCTTACTTTTGCTAAAGAGAGAGAGAAGAGAGAGAGAAGAGGCTTACAGGCTTAGGCTTAGGAAGATATATAAAAAAAAAGATATACCAGTACAAAAAGGGGGCAGAATATCACAAAGGATACACACAAACTCCCAATCTGCAATCTAAAACAAAAAAGGCAGAAATAACACAAACTGTGATAAAACAACAACTTCAAGCCTGCTTAAAGTTGGCCTCCAAAACCTGTGTCCAAAGCATATCAAGCCTAACTTGTTCAAACCCTTAAGCTTTCACTTGCATAAACCTGTAACACAAAGCCTCAAACAGAAGCCCTTTTAAAAAACAAGCATTCACCTGCATAAGCCTGTAACCAAACCTGTTTCAACTCAGTAAACACAATCTTCAAGCCTAACCTGTTTCAGGCCTACAAAACACAAGCCTTCACCAGCATAAACAAAAAAAGCCTGTTTTTCAAACTGCTCAGGCTTGTAAACTCCAAACAAAATCACCAGCCACAAATCCTGTCAAACACAAACAGACAAGACCAAACCTCTAACCTGCTTCACCAACCTTTCAAAACTGTGTTAAGCAGACAATCCTTGAAGCATTCAAACCAACCACACCCTCAGATCAACCTCATCATAGGGTTATAAACATCAACAAAATCAACATCAACAAGCATCTCAGGGGCAAGCAGAAGAAGAGGAAAAGAAATCAAACACTGAAGCATCCAAATAACCAAAAAAGCCCTCAGAGCAACCTCATCATTGGGCTAACAATAACAAATCCATACTCAGCAATCAATATCATTAGCAATCAGAAGCTCACTCAAAAAACAACTCAGATATCAAAATAAGGCAACTCAGATATCAGAACAACAAGGTTCAACAATATCAATATCTCAACAACAAGTATTCAGAGGCAAGCGTCCAAAGAAGCAGAAGAGGAAAAGAAGCGATTAAGGCTAGGGTTTTCAGAGACAATCATCATTAAACCATAAAAAGCAAAGATAAAGGTACCAGTTTTTCCAAGCAAGCTCATCAACTTCATACTCCCTCCGCCTGAAACGCGCCTCCAAGTCCGCCTCTCCTCCTCTCCAAGCAACGAACCCCAATGGTATAACTCCTTTTCTTTTTTTTTCTCTTCACACCTCACATAAACATGTATAATATAAAGGTCAGAACACCACAAAGCTAAAACACGAGCAAGACAAAATACGAAACCCTAAGACGTAAAGAAGGAGAAGCTGTTACCTTTTTTATCGCTGTTATGCTCAACCATGGAGGGAGAAGGAGCCAGAGGTGGCGCTTGGTGGCCAGGCAGGGAAGAAT
Organism: Vicia faba; assembly: GCA_948472305.1. Classification (NCBI taxonomy): domain Eukaryota; kingdom Viridiplantae; phylum Streptophyta; class Magnoliopsida; order Fabales; family Fabaceae; genus Vicia; species Vicia faba. The sequence continues at coordinate 827,778,362 of OX451735.1, read as the reverse complement.
CTTGTTCAGAAATGCTTGGCTCAAGGAGAACGAAGGAAGCGAAGAAAGATGAACGGCACCGCGCTAAGACTGTAACCCTAGAAGTGAAACAAAACACTGAAAACCCTAAAAACAATTGTCAAACGTCTGGGCCGGTTCGCCCCGTCCAAATACCTAAGCCCAACTGATTCCAGCGTGTACCCCCTGTTTCCTTATCTGTTTCTCTATTTTGTTTGGGCCAGAATAAATACCCTTGAGCCCATATAGACTTTTTTTTATTAACCAACACAATTTTTTTTATAACTTAATTATTTTCTTTGTTAAATAGATAATATATTAATAAATTTATTTTAACAATATTTTTATTATACTTATTTTAACAATATTTTTATTATAATTATTTTAACAATCTTTTTATTATACTTAAAAATATGTAAATCTTAGATGTATTAAGTTTAAACATTTTTTATTATTAAAACCTCTTTTGTTGTTTACATAAAAAATACTAACTAAAATACATTAACATTAATACATAAAAAATAGAATTTCCTAAGCAATTTCTTTTCTTTTATTAAATCTTTTTGTTTGTACATAATCAACAAAAATCCAAAAAGAATAAAATACTTAATTTTGCATTAAGTTAATATCTTACATCACTTGTAAATAAATCACATACACTTTCAACAATACCTTTGCTTATCTTTTATTCTTGTACATTGATACATGTTACGTTGAGAATGCAATTCGATTTGGTTGTAAATATATTTGGACACTACTCTCCTAATAAGTCTCATCCCCATTTGTAAATATTTGTACCCCTCATTCTCGGATACTTATTTGTAATAGCTTAGACTTTAAATTCCCGCAATTTATCGCTTTCTATATACTGTATAGTAATTAGGGTTTGTATGTGAAGATTTAAAATCAACCGCTAGATAACCTAATACAAGATAAATGCATGACAATCAATACACAATTCACACTTACACCCCTAGGGTAATCCCGCTTGTTGCCTTCCAAAATGGGCCATGCTTGCATGTTGAGTTTCTTTGGCAAAACAAAACAATTCAAATGATCATAGTCCCTCGATGACGCTTTCGAAGTTGCCTAAACAAAATGATCATAGTCCCTTCAAGAAAATTGCCAAAGACACTTGGCACTATTGCATTCATGGTCCAAACGATGACCCGCGCCTGTCCTGTTAACATCCTAACACAAGATTATCCACCAAATACAATGGTGGAACAATACTGTTAAAAGGGTTAAAACATAGGAAAGATCTTTGAGAAATTTAGGGTAGATAGCTCTTGGTTACTTGACCAACTTGCAAAATAAATCCTTGCCATTTTTCAAAGCACACTCCACAACACAATTTCCAAACAACTTTCAAAAGCATTGTAACATCTTTTCAAAAAGACAAACACCTTTGTAAAACATTCGAGTAAAGAATTGTTACAACGGTTGCCTAGACAAGGCATCTTTTTCAAAACATTTTCAAAACACACACACACCACCATTTCAAGCAATTGAAAATCAAAGGCAAGTGATCTAAAACAAGTAACTAAGAGCCCATGGATAACCATGGATGAAAAGGGTGCTAATACCTTCCCTTTTCATAATCTACCCCCCGAACCCACGAAACATCTCAAAAGGTTTTTCCTGTGCTTTTTAACCTTTCCTTTAGGATAAAATAAAAAGTCGGTGGCGACTCTTGCTAAACCGAACAAGTGTGAATACAAACGCAAAAACTCAAGTCAGTTCTCCCACCGTATCACAGTAGGGTTGTGATAAGGAACCTGGATAGTAGGGTTACTTCGATATGAAAGCCTAGATAGTAGGGCTGTGAGAAGGAACCTGGGTAGTAGGGTTACTTCGATATGAAATCCTGGATAGTAGGGATGTGAAAAGGAACCTGGATAGTAGGGTTACTTCAGTATGAAAGCCTGGATAGTAGGGCTGTGAGAAGGAACATGGGTAGTAGGGTTACTTCGAGATGAAAGCCTAGATAGTAGGGATGTGAGAAGGAACCTGGGTCGTAGGGTTACTTCGAGATTAAAGCCTGGATAGTAGGGCTGTGAGAAGGAACCGGGGTAAGGTTTCTTGGTGATAAGTTTTTGTAAAAACTTCAGGATGAACCGGGGTAAGGTTACTTTTTCCGCACCGATGATTACTCTGTTTAGCTTCGAGTGTTGATCATGGACCTGCTGGAAATTGTTGATAATAACTGTCTTTCCTGAAAAGATAACGGGGTTAGTTATACGTTATGCATGAAATGCGTTGTGATATGATGTTCTAAAAAAACGATATTATGTTATATGTAATGTATGCACATGTCATGATGTATGAACATGAAATACTGACGTAATAATCTGAGTCCGAGAAAATAAATCCCTGACTGCTGTTTGTAGAGTATGAGAAATGGTATTCTTGACTGCTGTAAAAAAACATAGCCCCTCTACTTCTGTTGGGGATGGTGAACAAAGATGACTAGCTGGGATTCACATCCATTCGGCTGGTGAACATTCTGCAGAAAGAGACCTTGTCTAAAGATAACTTTGTGGGGAATAACTCTGTTGGAAAGGAGATACTATGTTGATAGATTTGCTGATTTGGAGAAATAAACTCAGTTGGGGATAAATTTCCGTTCCTGGTGATAATGAATTCTGTTGGAGATTGAATTTATGCTTGTGAGAGAAATAAACTCTGCTTGGGGAAATATTTACTGACTCACTCGCGATTGTAAACCTCGGCTAGGGAGAGTCATGTCTTGTTCGGGGAAGCTAACATCACCGTCTTTGGATACTTTTTACTCTGTGGGAAGTGTATGTACCACTACTCATGTTCTCAAGCTAGCTCTATCCCGGTACCTGATGGGCAGAGTAACTGTAAGGTTTGGGCACTTCTTGTTTTCCATGTTTTTGGCATTACTAGTAATCATCTTTGGTTTCTTGTGTAAATATTTATGAGAAACCATTATTTTCAAATGCATATATCAAAAATGAATCATTGGATGTTCTTGCAAAACAAAACAGAAAAAGAAAAACAAGTTGAAATTTCTTGTGAAAATGAATTGTATTGATTTTTGCAATTGGCCCGTAATAGGCATTTTTGTACAAAGAGGCTGACGTCCTAGTAAGAGAACGCTGCCAAAAGAAATTAAAATTTGTAAAAAAGAGAAAAACAGATATGTGAAACGACCCCATTAGGTTCCAACTCTGCTATTGCCTTTATATCTTCAAGCGTCTCATCACCTTGCTACTTAGCCGAAGGTTGATCAGATTGATTGGCGCTGTCCGAGCTTGATAGTTGATACCGAAGTCTGGTTGCGAGATGATCCAATGAGACATAGTGTTACGCTTCGATCGCTAATTTTTTCCTGGACTGCCCTTTCGGGTTTTCAGTCCACCGGGATACCCTTTTTTGCCCAAGTCGTCTTTCCAGGTTTTCGACTTGCCGGGTGTACAATTTCTTCATTTCCATCCCTTATTTTTGCCCGAACCCTTTTGGTTCACCGGGAAGCCCTTATTTTTTCCTAGGCCAGTCAATCTAGCGGGTCTTTGATTATGTGTAGTATATTTTCACTATGTCTGCATTGACGGGGTGAGGAAGGTCGTCACCATCCATGGTGGTTAGAATCATAGCTCCTCCCAAAAAAATGTTCTTAACCACAAATGGCCATTCGTATGTGGGGGTTCATTTTCCCCTGGAATCACCTTACGGTAGTATGATGCGTTTGATCACTATATCCCTGACTTGATATTCTTGACGTCTGACTTTCTTGTTAAAAGCCTTGATCATTCGCTTTTGATACGTCTGACCATGACAGATAGTAGTAAGTCTCTTTTCATCAATTAGATTCAGCTGATCAAGTCGGGTTTGGATCCAGTCGTCTTTGTTCAAACCCGCATCCTTTATAATCCTGAGAGAGGCTATCTGGACTTTGATGGGTAGGACTGCCTCCATGCCATACACCAAAGAGTAGGGTGTTTCCCCTGTTGACATCCGTGCTGAGGTGCGGTACCCATGAAGAGCGAATGGTAACATCTCGTGCCAGTCTTTGTATTTCACTGTCATCTTCTGCATATTTTTTTTGATGTTCTTGTTAGATGCTTCAACAACCCCATTCATCTTCGGCCAGTAGGGAGAAGAGTTATGATGCTGAATCTTGAACTATTTGCAGAACTCGATGATCATTGTGTTATTGATATTTATACCATTGTCAGTAATAATTATCTCTAGGACACCATATCGACAGATTAGATTGTGTCGGATGAACCGCGCCACGACGTTCTTGGTTATTGTAGAAAAGGAAGCTTCCTCAACCCACTTTGTAAAGTAATCAATGGCTACCAGAATGAAGCGATGCATGTTAGACGCAGTAGGTCTGATCTCGCCGATCATGTCGATACCCCACATTGCAAAGGGCCAAGGAGCTGTCAAAACATTCAGGGAAACTGGAGGCACATGCACCTTATCAGCATAGACTTGGCACTTATGACAGGTTCGAGAGTGCTGATAACAATCGGATTCCATAGTGGACCAATAATATCCTGCCCGTAGGATTTTCTTCGCCATGGTATATCCACTGGAATGAGTTCCGAAGGTACATTCATGTAACTCTGCCATGATCCTTTCTACCTCACTCTTGTCTATACACCACAGTAAGGTTGAATCATGGTTACGCTTATAGAGGATTCCATTATTGATGAAGAACTTCACAACGAACCTTCTCAGAAACTTCTTATCATTAACATATTCCCCCTCGAGGTATTCTTGAGCCTCAAGATACCTTTTTACCTTGTGAAACCAAGGTTTGTCTGCCACTTCTTCGATGTCGATCTCACAGCAGTGTGCGGGTTCATCCAACCTCTCAATGGTAATCTGGGGAGCTTCATTGTCCCACCTAACTTTGAACATAGAAGACATGGTAGCTAGCGCGTCTGCCAACTGGTTCTCTTCTCGTGGGAAATGTTCAAAGGTTATCTCCTCAAAGTGTGGGAGAAATGTCAGTACATATTTCTGGTAAGGAATGAGATTCGAGTGCTTCGTATCCCACTCGCCTTTGATATGACTTCTCACAAGAGCAGAATCCCCGAATACACTTAAGAACTTAATCCTGAGGTCAATAGCAGCTCGAAGACCCATGATATATGCTTCATACTCTGCCATGTTGTTGGTGCAGTTGAAACATAATTGGGCGGTGAACAGAGTATGACAACCCTCAGGAGATATAATTACAGCGCCAATTCCATTACTCAATGCATTCGAGGCTCCATCAAATACATAGACCATCGGGATCCCTCCTCGGATCCTTCATCTGGTCCAGGTTCTTCGCAGTCGGTTACCAATATGATATTCTCATTCGGGGACTCGAAATTCATGGACTGGTAGTCATCCACGGCCTGATGCGCCAAATGATCCGCCAATACACTCCCCTTGATTGCTTTTTGGGTTGTGTACTAGATGTCGTACTCGGTTAAGATCATCTTCCATCTTGCTATTCTTCTGGATAAGACAGGCTTCTCGAAAATATATTTGATCGGATCCATCTTTGATATCAACAAGGTAGTGTGAGTCAGCATATATTGTCTCAGTCGGTGATCAGCCCATGCCAAAGCACAACAAGTTTTCTCGAGCAATGAGTATCGGGTCTCACAGTCGGTAATTTTTTTGCTAAGGTAGTAAATTGCATGCTCTTTTCGACCAGACTCGTCATGCTTCCCTAGCACACACCCCATTGAACTGTCTAGCACTGTCAGGCATAATATCAAAGGTCTTCCTTCAACTGGAGGAATCAAAATTGGTGGTTCTTGAAGGTATCCCTTGATTCTTTCAAAAGCGGTCTGGCATTCATCATTCCACTTTACCACTTGACCTTTCTTCAGCAGCTTGAAGATTGGCTCACAAGTAGCAGTCAAATGTGAAATGAACCTAGCGATGTAATTTAGACGTCCCAAGAAACCTCTAACTTCCTTCTCTGTGTGGGGGACCGACATCTCTTGTATGTCCTTTACCTTTGCAGGGTCTACCTGAATACCCTTATCATTGACGACGAAACCCAGAAGCTTTCCAGACCTTACCCCGAAGGTACACTTGTTCGGATTCAACCTCATCTTGTACATCTTCAACCTGTCAAAAAGTTTCTGGAGATGATCAAGGTGCTCTTCCTCAGTCTGGGACCTGGCTATCATGTCATCAACATAAACCTTGATCTCGTGGTGAATCATATCGTGGAACAAAGTGACCATGGCACGCTGATAAGTTTCCCCAGCATTCTTCAACCCAAAAGGTTGTACCTTGTAACAGAAGGTGCCCCACTGTGTAATGAAGGTTGTCTTCTCCATGTCCTTAGGAGCCATCTTGATCTGGTTGTAGCCAGAAAAACCATCCATGAAGGAGAAGATCTTATGTTGGCGGTGTTGTCGACTAGAACATCAATGTTAGGAAGTGGGAAGTAATCCTTGGGGCTTGCCCTGTTCAGATCTCTGTAGTCCAAACATATCCGTATCTTACCGTCCTTCTTAGGTACTGGAACGACGTTGCAACCCACTGCGGATAAGAAGTGACAACTAAGAATCCTGCGTCGAACTGTTTCATGACCTTTGCCTTGATTTTTTATGACATTTCAAGGCGCATACGGTGGACCTTCTGCTTTACCGGATGGCAGTCTTCTTTAGTTGGCAGTCGATGTACCACAATATCAGTGTCCAAACTAGGCATGTCCTTATAGGACCAGGCGAAGATCTCAACATAGTCGTGCTGCATCTGTATTAACCGTTGTTTGACACTAGGCTCCAGATTCGCACCTTTTTTAACCTCTTTCCTATCTTCCTCTGTACCCAAATTCACTGGCTCAACTGGCTCTTCATGAGGTTGTATGGTTGTTTCTTCCTGCTGTAATAGTCTAACAAGTTCTCCAGGCACCTCACGATCATCCTTACCTTCGTCCTCGACTTGGTTGATCGGATTTTTGAAGACATAACTGGCAGTAGCAGAGCTATTATCAATGGGATCCAGAGTAGATATGGATCTGCAGTATGATACGTGAGTGTGTGTAAGAGAATAGCTATTTTGATAAAGTGAGAGACAGAAAAGAAAAACAAGGAGCGCAAAATTTTGTATGCAAGAAACGTCCAATGCTTTATTAATGATATATGAAATGAAAATTAATGGCCCTCACAAGCAAAGCCAAGGTGCCTTGGGCAAGGCACCGGGCCGTAAAGTTTCAAATTGTTTATTACAAATCTTAAAACAAATGAGTCAATTACTATGGAATAAAAGAAACAGGTATGAAGTCCCTAGCCGTCCAGTTATTCGGTCCACCGTTGGTTGTTGGGTAGATCCAGTTGTCGATGTCTGAATCCTCTTCAATGTCTTCAATTGCATTGATTCCCCGATTGCTGATATGTAGAGGAGGTCTTCCAGCCCGAGCGTGCCTAACAGCCCTTTGAGCCCCTGTAGTAAAGCCCAAACCAAATTTGTCAGTTTTGTGAGTGAAATTAGGGAGTTGACCCCAATTAGTACACCCACCTTCTTCAACCACAGCCCTGGCGTCCTTGAGAGAAGCCATCTTCAACAGAGGTTTATCCGTAGTAATTTTAGTTGATGCCAAGATCTGAGGGACCTCTTCTAAATTCTGATAAGGAGTTTATATGAATTCCCCGTCCATCTCTATGTAGCGGAAGGAATTAAGGTGACTCACCATATATTCTTCTTCACCTCGCACTATGACAATCTTTCCCTTCATCGGATACTTCAGCATTTGACGGAGTGTGGAAGTAACTGCCCAACCTCATGGATCCAAGGACGACCCAGCAGTCAAGAATACGACGGCCTGATATCCATTACGTAGAATATGGACCCAAAAGTCTGAGAACCCACTTTGACAGGGATGTCCACCTCCTTGTGCACCATTCTCTTCGATTCGTCAAAATCCCTTACCACAATGTTAATAGGCTTTAGAGTCAAACCCTTACAATCCAAACGGTCCAATGCTTTCTTCGGCAGAACATTCAGTGAATACCCAGTATCTACAAACACATGAGCCATAGTGGTGCCCATGCACTCAATCGATACATGCAGAGCATCATTATGCTTCCTTCCTTTCGGTGTCAAATCCGCATCTGAAAAACCCAGCCCATTGTCAGCAGTTAGGCTGGCCACACAATCTTTGAACTGATCTGCTGAAGTTTCCTGCGGCACATGCTCAGTTTTGAGAAATGCAATCAAAGCCTTCACATGGGATTCAGAACACAACAACAGAGACAACATGGATATCTTTGATGGGGTCTTCCCCAGCTGCTCGACCACATTGTAGTCGCTCTTCTTAATGATTTTCAGTATTTCCTCTATTTCTTGTTTAGAGGCTTCCACTACGATTTTCTTAGGTGCCTCTGTCCGGGCAGGCTCACCTATAATTTCCTTGCCCCGAGTCCTAGATGGCTCAGTAGTAGGGGTAATAACTGGAGTAGGAACAGGAGAAATGTCAGGAGTGCTGGTTGGAGAAGTAGTTGGAATAACAGTAGGCTTGATGATCTTCGGAGCAATCTCAGGAGAGAAAACCCTTCCACTTCAGGTAACCTTACTAGTCCCGACAATATTACTGACATCAGTATCAGCTTCTTCATTCTTCATATCTTACTTAGTTCCATGATAATACACATCAACACCATAATTCCATGGGACGGCCTTGTCTAAGGTGTACGGGATGGAACCAGGAACAGTGATTATCAGCGGAGCAATTCTTTGAACAGGTGTAATCCTAACAGATCTTCTCGAGGAAACCTTGGAAGGATTGTCGGAAATGGTTATAATAGGACGTCTTCAATGGGAACAACAGGGATCATAGTGTTCTCGAACAAAATCTCTTTATTATCCATCAGGCGCTGAACACCTGACTTCAACAAACGGCAACCAGAAGGTAGAATCAAACACATGTGGCAACCTTCACCATAACCCAAAAATAAACCGGCCAACAGAAAATTATTCTTAACAGTCATAAGAGGAGTAGAAATTTCTTCAACAGAGGTCACAAACAAATCAGTGTCAACAGCATTAACTCCACGACCATGTTTGGGCATGGGAGCAATTATAACATTCGGCTTTTCTGGAGCATCAAACTCTATCTCCTTGGCTTTAAGAAAGTCTTGTACTTTGTTTCTCAGAGCCCATCAATCATTTGTATCGTGGCCAGGACTCTCAGAATGGTAGGCGCACTGCACGTTGGGATTGTATCTGGGAGAGGTAGTGTTTGGATTCTTTGGAGCCTCTTTCAAAGTTGCCAAGTTGGATTTTAATAAATGAGGTGGAACTTCAGCCAAAGTCATGTTGATGCGGGTAAACTCCCTTTGTGGTCTTTCCACCCTTTGTTGATTGTTGCATTGTGGAGCAACTGCAGGTCTTGGTATTACTACAACATTTACCGTTTGATGGTGTTCAGATCTGCTTTGTCCCCTCGGGCTATAGACCGCACTGGCTTCCTTCTTACCAGCGAAAGGCTTCTTTGCTGAACTCGAGGAGGCATCCTTCTGTATTTTACCATTTCGAATTCCAGCTTCTACTCTTTCTCCAGTTAAAATCAGCTTGGTGAAACCAGATGACGAGCTGCTGATTAAGTGATTGAAAAATGGAACTGATAGCGTTCCTAGAAACATATCAACCAACTCCCTATCAGACAAAGGGGGTTGAACTCTCCCAGCCAAGTCTCTCCATTTTTTAGCATAATCTTTAAAACCTTCACCTGCACCCATGGATATACTCTGGAGTTGAGTACGAGTGGGAGCAAGGTCGGTATTGTACTGATACTGCTTGTAGAAAGCGACAACAAGATCTTCCCAGTTTCGGACACTGGCTCCCTCCAACTAGTAGAACCATTCAAGTTGAGTCCCTGACAGACTATCTTGAAATAATTGCACCCACAAATTTCTATCAGCAGTGTGGGGTTGAATTTTTCTGACATAAGAGAAAAGATGGAGTTTTGGGCAGGACACCCCATCATATTTGGCAAAAACCGGAGCTTTGAACTTCTGAGGGATGACCACTCCCGATACCAATCTCAATTCTTTGAAATCTAGTCCAGATATCCTCTGAACTTCCATGGCACTCAGACGATCCTCTAACTGTTTGTATCTATCCTCAGCAGGAGGATATTGCTCATCGTTATAATTAGTATCATTGTTAGAGACTGCAAGACTAGGGTCCTTTTCCACTTCTTGGTTCTCCCCTTCCTTGGATGAAGAGGTCAGATCAGTTTGTTGTTTCAACCTTTCTCCAAACCTTTTGCCCATATTCAGAATACCGACAACCTTTTTCTTCTTCTTCTTCTTCTCTTTCAGAATGAGGGATTTCAAATCCTCTTGCCCCTTTGCCAGACTTATGAACATCTGTTGGAATTGGGTGTTCTGTGCCTGAAGATCTTTGATGGCTTGATCGAAAGACATTTCTGCTGAAATAAACAGCGAAGAAGATGAGAAACTTGTAGTTGTACCTGTAATGATGTGTATGATAATGGGATGCACATGTAATGATTTCAAAGACTTCAGGAAATTTAAATTTGCAAACCAAAATAAACAAAAACTTTATTAGCTTAAATTTGAAGGTTCAAAATGCCTTTAAGGCGTTACAAATAAGTAAATAAAACAAATCTAGAACTTAGAAAAGAAAAAAATCAAAAGTCCCATGGACGCTTTCTCTTTGTGCTGATATAATCATTGAGCACTCTTTCTTCCTGGAGCTTCCTGGTGAGCTTTAAAACCTTCCTCTCTTGATCATGGAACTTGTCCCTATAAGTATCCCGCTCATTATTCAGCTGAATCCAAGACCTCTGTACCTTCCCAAGATCAGTGGGCATGTAAGGATAGAGAACCGTGTGAGAAATGCCTTCTTCAGTAGTGGGCTCCACAATCACTAGTAATACAGCCACATAAGGCATCATAAACTTTTGGGCACGAGCTCGTACCCATTGGAGGTAAGGCTCCATAGGAATGGAAGTCTTTGGTCCTAAATCTTTGGCGTCAGATCTGTTTACCATGCCCCAAGCTCGTATGAACCTCCGGCGATACTCATTAACATCATCCTCATAGTTGAATACAATGCCCTCAATAAGTAACTCATAGGGACCATCTCTTCGATCGTGAACAAATTGTCGTAGAGGTATACAAGGATTATAAGTTATACCCCTCTGATACCAAGTAATGGGACATTAGGGTACTCCCCACAACGGTCAATAATAGCAATGTCTTCCATAGCTCAGGAACATCAAAGAATATCCATATAAGCGAGTGACATTATCCTTTGCGACCAACCCAAACCTTCTTCGTTCTTTGGTACAGACTTAGGGAGGTGAGAAATAAACCACCTTGACAACAACGGCATGCAGCACATAAGAGTCCCTCTTCTCTTCATGGTACGAGTATGGAGAGTGTGCAAAATATCTCCAAGCAAGGTAGGCATAGGGTTGCGAGAAAGGAAAATCTTGATAGCATTCACATCTATGAAGGAGTCCGGATTAGGGAAGAGAACTAAACCATGGATAAGAAGATCCAAGACCTCCTCAAAAGCCTGAAAATCCATATCATCCCAAAATAGCTGAGCCTTATCTATTAGAAATTTGGCTAGAAAACCCTCGACTCCGCTTCTAGTTTCCCAATTGGATACCATGTCGGCCCGTTTCAAATGCAAAGCTGAGGCAATGAATTCTAGCTTAGGAACTTCTTCTATACTTGTGAAGGGCACCTGTTCAAGAATGGGTATGCCCAATAGTTGAAATAATTCTTCCAAGGTGGGTACCAACTGATAATCTGGGAAGGTGAAGCAGTGATACTTGGGATCGAAGAACTGAAAAAGTACGCTCATCATTTGTTCATCAAAGTTTGAAGTAACCATGCTGAGAACTTGATTGTGTCTCTTAATGAAAGTAGAAGTTTCAGAAACTCTTGATACTAGCTCTTTGAGTTGGGAAGGTATCTTCACAAAGCTGATTCAGATAGTATTTCTACGCACGGAAGCCATGATCTGCAAAACAGAACAAAGATAAATTCCCTTGGTCTTTGAAATGGTTAGTGTAATGAAGCACTAATGCCATGTTATGATGCATGATGTCATGATAAACCATAGGTATAGCAAACACAGGTATTGCAAACACAGTCAAATCACACAAAGCCCTTAGGTTTAAGGCTTGCATGAGGTCAAAGGTAATACCCTCTTGAAGTTAAGTTGGTTTCAAACCTGTGCTAGAAAAGTAACCGGGTTCTAGAGGATCTCAATATCACTGACCATCATGTATCGGTCATGGTTTCAGCTCACTCAATCTTTTCTTGCGGTCGAAATATTCCGAAAGTATGATCTCAATGAGTGTAGCATCGAGTATCAACCAGTTCTCAGCTCTACACCGAAGTCGGCTATCTCGCTACTTTCTAATGGCCAAGTTGTTCAACTAAGGTTTTAAGGTTTGTTAGTGCTTCACGACACCACGCAGTGGCCCCGTATTCTCCTCGTTTCACCGCAAGGGATACCGGTACCAACCAAAGTGCCACACCAACGTAGCTACTGCTTCAACCGTATCGGTCTATGCCGTACAGTTCCCTCACAGTCTATTGCTACCTACCTAATGAGTGTCCCCAGATCTGGGTATAGGATTTATAGTAACCCCAAACAAAAACCCTTAAAAATAAAGCAAACAAAGCAATCAAGAGAAGCAATTTTAATGACTTAGATCCTAAGGTATACCCCACTTATAATTTCCCCAGCAGAGTCGCCAGTTCTGTGATACGGTGGCAGAACCGACTGTTTATACTGGTTTATGTTTTACGTTTTTTATTCGCAAAATTTCGCGATAAGCAAGAGTCGCCACCTACTTTTATTTCATCCAACCAGAAAGGAAAAAAGTACTGAAAAAATCCTTTTTCAAGATTTTGAGTACAGGGGGTAGATTATAGAAAGGGAAGGTGTTAGCACCCTTTCTATCCATGGTTTTCCATGGGCTATTAGGTACTTGCTCATTTTTAAATTGCTTGTGTGTGTGCTTGTTTTTGAAAATGTTTTACTTCGTGATAACCCTTGTATCATTCGTCAAGGGTGTGACGAAGTTGTTTTTGAAAATTGTTTTGAAAGGTGTAAGTGTGAAAAGTTTTGATTTGAGAAAGTACCTACTAGCATCTACCTACTCGAAAAAAGATCATTTCTATTCTTTTTTCCTTTAGACAGTGCTATCCTACTATTGAGAAATAGGTAGCACCGTCGTTGAAGTTGTAAGGGTCAATTCGAAAGGGACGTACGGTCACTAAAGCAATATTAGGACACCTTAGTAGTAACCCTAGAGTCTTAAGATCTTTTTCGAGGCAACATTTTCGAGTCAACATTTCTGAGGCAACGTTTCTGAGGCAACATTCGAATGGGGCATTTGATCTTTTTAGATGGGAGGGAAACTACTAAGACACCCTATGCTTAATAATCGTTTACTGAAGGCAACCGAAGTGAGAGTATACCCTAAGAGTGAATATGTGCGAGTGATCTATTTTCAGTTTATTATCTTTGTACATTAGGGTTTTTTAACCATTTTAATTTTGTCATGTATTCTTTCCATACAATCCTATTAGCATTCATCTAATAGTTAATAATTGTGGAAATTTAAAAGTGCGAAAATATAAAACCTAACTATTACAAGGCTTCGGGGAGGGGGATTAATTACATAGCCAAAAATCAAGGAAAAGCGATAAGTAAAAACCTAGTTAAAACTATTACATCCTCAAAACAGTTACAAAATAATGGCAAACGTAATAAACAAGCGCGCAATGAATTAAGTACGTGACAAATTAGGGTTTTTACCCTTTAACTAATCCTACTTGCGATTGATTAAAGAAAAAAATGTTTTCTTTTGTCATTTTTGTTATTTTAAGAAAATAAGGAATAATTGAATTAAAAAAAGAACCTAATTACTAATTAACTTTAATTAAAAAAATAATTAAGTTAACCTATTTTTTGTGTTTTTATTTGGAAAAAGAAAATTTTTAAATCAATAATTTAAACCTAATGTTCTAATTGTTTTTTAATTGTGAAAACAAGAATTAAATTGCCCTAAATTACATTAAGCTAATTAATTAAAATTTAATAAAAAAACTAATTCTAATTTTGTGAATTCTTGATTTTATGATTTTATAAAAAAAGTGATTAATTTTTGTGAAAAAATAATTAAGCAAAATAATTAAATAAGGAAATAAAAATAAGAAATAAATAAAATTGGGCCTGATTGTGTTGCTGAAGAGGGGGTGCAAATCTGAATTCCTTGGCCCAAATGCTCCAAGCCCAGTTAATGCGTTGGATCAGGTGTGGGCGTTGACTTGAGGAGCATTGTGGTCTCTTGCTATCTGGGCGTTGGATTGGATGACACGCTGGATCAAATGGATGAATGTTGATGGAGTATGGTGGTCACCAGTAAGAGCAACGCGCTGGATCTATTGAAGGAAAAGAAAATAAAGAAAGTGGTCTGGACCTGGGATCGAACCCAGGTCCTTATGCCTTTTGCCAATGCCCTGTTGCCAACTACGCTACAATGGTTAGTTGTTAACAACATAATGCAAACAAAAAGTAATATACAAAACAAAGTGCCACGCCCCAAAAACGCGCGAAAGTTCAAACGAGCCAGTCACATGCTGCCACACCATCGTCTTCTTCACTGTCCCATGGCTTTAGGATACAGACTTTTACCAACGGCAGTTTCCCGTCACTATAAGCTATAGTGACGGATTTGGTTTGTAGCTAAAAACCTACGTGATTCAAATATGTGATATAGGCAATATAAATTGAAACTAAAGCTAGGGGTCAATCAGGAATTAAGCTCTGAGTATAATGGTATCCAGAATTCCTCTAAATTTTCCCTGAAAGAGGAAACCCCAATTTTGAGCTTTCGAACCCTAGTAATGGAAATTAGTTATTCCTGCATCAAAGCTTAAATCCAGGCTATCAAAAAGCATCTGGGCATGATCATAAACACGTATATGCAAACAAATTGGACTAAAAACGCGTAAAACTAGAAGAAAAAGTTTGAGTTCAGAGGATTCAAACTGTGATGTGTAGCTTGCGTTTCTGATGGTTTGAAGACTTGGGAGTGATTGGAATAGCTTCAGTGCACGCCCATGAAGAGATTGTTGGCCTTAAATTGCTTGGAATCGTCCCCTAACCTGAAAACTGGATCACACTTTTGCCAACCTTTTTTGAGTTTTGTTTTATGCCTCTCACGACCTCTAACCCCTGTATTTTGATCTGGAATTGTTCATTATATAACCTAGAGTGAATTAGGTTAACAAACTTGGACTAAATCTTTGCATTTATCCAAAATTTGATTTGATTTGTAAGCTATATGATATGTTGATATTTTGAGCCAAACCATTCCTTTCTTGTACCAATTGACCTTAATTCAATTTGATCTTGTTAACTCAGCATATCTTGATTGCCAATCTGTCAAAAAAACAAATCAAATCATATCTTTGTTAATTTTCATCATTCATTTGATTTAATTCACTTTTTAATTAATGAAAAATCAAAATAAATTAAAAAATGAAGCACATAATGGGTGATTGAACATTTGAGTCGTGGAAAACATTATAATTCAGGTGAAAGCATAAAAAGTTGGGCCCATTTAGCAAAAAATGCAAATTTGAGCATATTTGACTTTTGGCAATTTTGCAAAAAGGGTCAACTTGGCCAATGCATAACTCTCTCAATTTTGACCCTAGAGAGGTGTTCTTTGACTTTTTAGAAAGCTTAGGATGTCCTCTAAACAACCCATTTTGTATCATCTCAATTGACTCTTCCATGTTCATGTATGAAGCTTTGACCCAAAAGGTGTTTTTGTTGACTTTTCAAAAGGACCTATAATGTAAAAATTCATATCTTTTTGTGAGTGCATATTATGGACTTGGGAGATGAAGATGAATTGTAGGTAGTTTCATCCTATTCAAAATGAGCTTTGGATGGGTCATTTCTGATCAAGTATGAGAAAGTTATGCTTGGTCAAAGTTGAGTTGACTTTTCCCATAAAACCCTAATTTAGCAACTTTTGGGTTTTGATGAATTATGAGCAATCCTTGAGGAATCATGATCAACCCTTGATCAAATGATGGATAATGCTTCAAAATTAGGATGTTGACCAAAAATCTTGAAGTTTGACTGTTTATGAGCCACAATTGACTTTTGACCTAGTATAGTTGATTTTCAGGCATTTGAGCAATTGACTGAGCAAACTTCTTCTGCAAGGCTTGAAACTTGACATGGATGATCTTGAGAACATATTAGGACAATGGTGAGAATTTTTGTCCTTTGTGGTTCACACATCTGGATGAAGATGGAATCCCTAATTTGAGGTATACTGCCTTAAGAGAGAGTTTGTCTGGTCAATTCTTGAACTTCCTTGAGCAATTTGGGGACCTCACTTGCCATGTGTTGAGAAATATGGGAGGGAAAATTTTGGGGTACAACAAGTCGGTTCTACCACCGTATCACAGAACTGGCGACTCTGTTAGGGAAATATAAAGTGGGGTTTACCTTAGGATCTAGGTCATTTTAAAATTGCTCTCTTGTTTTGCCTTGCCTGCTTTAAATTCATGGCTGCAATGTTTTCAAAAACCTTAGGGGATTTAATTTGCTAGCCAATAAGGAAACAGAAAAAACAATTGTATTAATGAGTTCAAAACTTACAATTTCCCCTTGGGTTTACAATAAAGAGACAACAAAATAAAACTCCTAAAACCTAAGACTTATGTCTCCCAAGGGCGCTTCCTCTTTCTGTCAATGTAGGCATTCAGAATTTTCTCTTCATGAAGTTGCTTGGTAAGCTCCAGCACTTTCTTCTCCTTGCATAGAATCGAGCTTCAAAGGTTTCACATTCTCCCTTGAGTTAAATCCACGACTTTTGCAACTCTTCAAGGTCGGTAGGCATATCAGAATAGAGAATGGCATAAGGAATATCTCCCTCAGTAACAGGATCCACAACTATCAGTAAGATAGCTGGATATGGTATTATGAGATTTTAAGCGCGAGCTCGCACCCATTTTAGATAAGGATCCATAGGAATAGAGTTCTTATGTCCCAAAGTCTTGCTATCAACCTTGTTTACCATGCCCTAATCTCGAACAAACCTTTGATGAAAACCTTGGATATCGTTCTCGTAGTCGAATACAATACCCTGGATAAGCGCGTCATGGGGAACATCACTTTGAGCATAACGAAATTGTCGTAGAGCCAGAGAAGGGTTATAAGTAATACCTCCCCTAATTCCAAGGAGTGGAACATTAGGGAATTCCCCATAACGGTTACTGATAGTGACATCTTTCAGAGATCGGGAACACCAAAAGATATCTGAATGAGAGAGCGATATAATCCTTTAAGACGACCTCAATCCTTGTTCATTCTTAAATACTGATCAGAGAAGGTGCTAAATCAACCATCTGGACAGCAACAGTATGCAACACATAAGATCCCCTCTCCTCCTCATGGTGCGATAGTGAAGAGAATGTAGAATATCTCTAAGAAAAGTAGGCACAAGGTTACGAGAGAGGGAATTTTTTGACAACATTCATATCTATGAGTTGGTCTGGATTAGGGAACAGTACTAACCCATAGATTAGAAGAGCCAAGACTTCTTTAAAAGCTTGCAAATCCATAGCCTCCCAAAACAGTTGAGCCTTCTCTAACAGAAATTTAGCTAGCAAACCCTTAACTCCACTCCTTGTTTCCCAATTAGCTACAGTGTCAGACCTTTTCAAATGTAAGGCCTTGGGAATAACTTCAGGTTTTGGAATTGCCTCTAAACCAATGAATGTCATTTTATCAAGGACTAGTACTCCCAATAGTTGAGAGAATTCTCCTATTGTGGGCACCAATTGGTAATCGGGAAAGGTGAAGCAATGATAGGGTCAAAGAATTGAAAGAGCACACATATCATGTCTTCTTCCAAGCTTGAGGTAACTAGATTGAGAAGTCAACCATATCTTTTGGTGAAGTGAGAAAATTCAGAAACCCTTGATGCTAACTCTTTGAGTTGATGAGGTACCCTTATGAAGCTGATATGGATGGTATTTTTGTGAGTGTAAGACATAACCTACAAAATAGAACAAAGATATATCCATAGGTCTTTGAAATGGTTAGTGAAAATGCTATGGCATGATGTTATGATGTTATGATGTCATGAACAAATAATCATACACAAACAAGAAACACAAGGCCTTAGGTTTAGGCTTGCATGGGGTTTATAGGTAAGTACCCTCTTGAAGTTTTAGTTTTTTCAAACTGTCCTAAAAGAAGTAATCGGGTTCTAAGGAATCTTAATGTCATTAATCTTTCTTCATCGGGCATTATTTCAGCACAAGCTTCTGTTTTAATGATCGAAATATCTCGAAAGTCCAATCTCAATGAGTGTAGTATCGAGTATCAACCAACTTTAGTCTGCACCAAAGCCAGCTATCTCACTACTTTATAATGGCCAAGTTGTTCAACTAAGGTTCTATGGTCAGTTAGTGCTTCATGACACCACACAACAGCCTCATATTCTCCTTGATTTAACTCAAGGGACACCGGTACCAACAAATGTGTCACACTAACGTAGCCATCGCTTCAACCATAGCGGTCTATGTCATACAGTTTCCACGATCTATTGCTACTTACCTAATATGCCCCATATCCGGGTATAGGATATTTTCAAGAAATAAACCCAAGCACGGACCCAAAATGTAAAGCAAACAAGGTAAACAAATAAAGCAATAAAGGTGATCTAGCTCTTAAGGTAACCCCACTTTTAGCAATGTCCCCAGCAAAGTCGCCAGTTCTATGATATGGTGGGAGAATTGACTTGGGTGTTTTATGTTTGATTGCAAATGTTGCGGATAGCAAGAGTCGCCACCGACTTTACTTTTATCCAATAAAGGAAAGGGTGAAAAGAATAGGAAAAGACCTTTTGAGAATTTATCTTGAGTTCGGGGGGTAGGTTATGAAAAGGTAAGGTGTTAGCACCCTTTTCATCAGTAGTTATCTAAGGGCTCTTAATTTCTAGCTCATTTTGAAATGTTTTATGTTTGTGTAAGTTTAAAAGTATTTTGAAAACGCCTTCGTACAACAAATTTTGTAATGATTGTCATATCGTTGAGAATGTATACAAAGTGTTGGTTTTGAAAATATTTATTTGAAAGGGAATGTTTGGAAAGATGTTTTGAATATGCCAATATAAGGCAATTTTATAATGATTCTCATATTATTGAGAATGTATATAAAATGTTTGTTTGAAAAGTATTTTGAAAGTGTGAAGTGTGGAAATGGTTTTGTTTGTGAGAAAGCAATTATGAGCAATCTACCTACTCAAAAAGTCTTTGTTCTTTTACTCCTCCTTTAGATAGTGCTACTTTACCATTTATTGGTAGGAAGCCTTATCATTGGATGTGAGCGACGGGAGTGGGTCATCATACAGTCATAGAAGGCAACTTGTAAGATGTTTTAGCAATTGTCATAAGGGACTAAAATCGTTTACCAAAGGCAACATTGAAGGGTCATCGAGGGACTACCATCTTTTAATTGAGGGCCTTTGCTGAAATAATCCATATTCGAGGGACATGACTATTTTAATCCTAGACAACAAGTGTGGGTTACCTGAGAGGTGCATGTTTCCAAGGTGTGTTGTTTTCATGTATTTTATCTTGAATTAGGGGTTTTTCTATGGTTGATTTTAGTCTTGTCCTGCAAACCCTAATTACTAACAAGAATAAGGAAAGCGATAAATTGCAAAAATTAAATGTCCTACGCTATTACAACGCTTTGAGAATGGGGGTACAAGTTTGTGAATAGGGGGAAGAAAGCAATAAAACCTAATTATCTATTACAAACCATTGGACATGAATAATGATAGAATATACAAAATGTAAATAAGAAGAAGGAAGTTGTTTTTAGGGTTTTTTGATGGAAAAGGTTTCAAGATTAACCTAATTAAACTAATTAATTTTAATTACAAGAAAAGTTAAATAATCTAAAATATAAGTTAATCGAAATTAAGAAGAAAATAAACCTAAGTTTAACAATTTGTTTATAAAATAATTTGAATATTAATGATAATTTAGAAAAATATTTTAAAGTGTGGAAAATAAATAAAACTAGCTCTAAATATTAAGAAAAATAAAAGAAGTGTTTAAATTAAAATATTTAATTATTTAATTATTTAAGAAAATATATTTTTTGTATTTTTTGATTAAAAAAATAAATAGATAAATAGAAATAATGAAAGTATAAAAAGAAATAAAAATAAATGGGATGGGTGTTAAAAAGTGAAAGGAAGGTAAAAAAAGTAGCAAAAAAGTTAGGCCAAAAATGTATTTTGTTTAAATCAGAAAATAATAATAATAATAATAATAATAATAATAATAATAATAAAAGTATATGGGTCTGCGCATTATAAAGTAAAAGGGGGGTGAGAATTCAAAAATTATCCCAGGCCCAGAACAAAGTCCAGCGCCTAAGTGAAAAACAAAAGGGTACCACTGGGGCTCGAACCCAGGTCCCTATACACTAATGTCTTACGCGCGCTTCCTCTGCCACTGAGTGGCTATTTCATCCGATCATAATACAGGTTGCAATAAACTTAAAATAAACTTGTTTCAGAATGTTTGAAAATGACTTCATCTTCAACCTTGTGCGCGCACTGATGAACAACACCATGGTCAAATCTGTAACTTCTTCATTTCTCAGCTATTTTCAAAAGTGTAAACCTCAAAGTTATCCCATTTTTCACCACGAATTCAACCATATAAATTTCATAAACTATAAATCAAAGATGAATGAGAATTTTGCTGGTACCAAATAAAAACATAATTTTTTCAGAAAGTTCAACTTCAAAATTCGCATCACTCAAGCAATATAAATGAAAAGTAAAGGCATGGTTAGATCCCGGGCAATGATGTCTACATTTTTCATTCACAAAGAAATCTTTAATGATGCTTGTATAGAGAGTTCAAAGTTGATAAAACTTACCTTAAAACTGGAAATCGTGTTTGGAGTTTGAGCACTCCTAGAAGTGTGGTGATGATCTGGATAGCTTTACTGAACTTCTAGGAAGCTAATGCAATTCTTACTTTATGCTGAAAGTGCCTGAATCTTCCTAGAGAAGTCAAGTTACATGTGGCTATTTTTGAGTTTGGAAGATGATGATGGTGGAGTTATAATTATGAAACAGGGGTGGGAATGAGTTCTAAATGAGGAACTGAAGCTTTATGATTGATTTGAAGTGAAAACACATGAGTGGATTGTGAGTTTGAAGATTTTGGCTAGAAATTGCAATAATGGAGGTTTGAAATGCAAATTTTGATTTCATAGTGTTTGAGGTTGTTTCAAGGCTTGTAATTTGTGTCTTAGCTTGCAAATACTTCCTCTATTTATAGAGGTAAGGTTTTAGAGCTTGAAGTAACCAAAATTGTAAGATGACATGTTATGGTTTGGTTGAAGGTGAAAAATCAAGTTGGATAAAAATGATAGTTTCAAGGATCAAGTACAAGCACAAGCATGCTCTGATATTTGTTAGGTGCAGGGTACTTGATTCATGCTTTTTATTTTGCTTTCAATAAGAGATATAAGTTACAAGGCTCAATGCATTGATAATTTTCATAAAGCATGTTTTTCCAAAATGGAAGTGTGACCTTTCTTCCTTAAATGGCCAGTCAATTTAGACAATGCTTGAATCACTTGGACAATGGATCAAAAAGTTGTGTAAACATTAAATTATTGATTATTTTCATGTTTGAATGCCTGCAAAGCAAGATTATGCAGCATGGTTGGAGATTGATCAAGTGTTCTTCACAAAAATGGCCTAAAATTCAAGTTTATGATGCCATCTTCATCTCTTTAAAACTTCTAGATCAAGTGTGATATCTTCAAGTTCTTATACATTCTGGAAATCTTGAAATATTGTCTACAATCTTCATGTTGACCACTTTGGCTAAATGAACTTGGAACTTGATGAAAATTAACCAAGAAGTTAGGACAAAAATTTGCCTAAACTTGTTGAAAAAATTACTAAGTCTTTATACAAAAATGTCATGACTTCATGAGCCTATATCTTCAAATATAAGCATTTTTGGGCATCAACCCTAAAGGAAAAAGTTGTATAACTCATCAAGATCTACAAATTTCATTTTGAGAGTTTTCCTTGAATCATCTTGCATCTTGGTGAAAAATTGTCATGAAGTAGTGAAATTATCAAGGTTAAAAAACACTTAGAATTTTTCTTATTGGAAACTTTGACTTTTTGTGGACTTTTCTTGACTTTCTTGACTCTTGATGATCAAGTTTGATATTTTTTAATGTCTTGATGAATCTTGATCTTTGAAATTCAATATTTACCAAAAAAAAAAGTCAAAGCTTGACTTTTGTGTATCAGTTGACTTTTCATCAATTGATCCAAATTTCAACTATCAATCCCTTGCATCTTTGAGAAGATTTGAGCCATCAAATTAGGTTAAAATATTGTGTTTGAGTTCTTAATATCATGCTTCAAGTCATTAGGCCATGTATTACGTCAAAAGTCAACAATCAATCATTCTCAGTCAAAACCCTAATTTTGATAAATTTGCCCCTTTGATGATTTGAATGATTTTCTTGAGGAATTATGATCAAACCTTGATCAATTTATGAATATGACTTAAAAATGGTTATGTTGGTCAAAAATGATGAATTTTGACTGTATGTTGACCACAATTGACTTTTTATCCAATACAACTAATTTTCAGTCATCTGATCAATTGAGTGAGCAACTTTAAGGTGCAAGATTTGAAAATTGGTATGAGTATTCTTGGAGGCATATTATGAACCATGAAAGTCACTTGAGGAATAAAAATTCTAATCATCCTTGAGAAAACCAAAACCCTAATTTTGACCCAGTGCTTAAGGGGTGAGCTTGTTTGATCAAATCTTGAGACTTCTTGAGCACTTGAGATCTTTTGTGAGAAGTGTCTTGAAGAAAAGGGAGGGAAAATTTTAGGGTACAACAACAGAAATAGGTCAAAATTATGGGTATTTTAAATCAAACTCAACACTTGGCAAGAGAAAACCCAAAAAGTTGACAACCGTCTCAAAACTTCTTAGAAAAAATACTGCCATTGTCTGGCTACTTGGGGAGTAAACAACAACAATAATGTCATCGCTGAAAAGATAAATGCTTCGCAAGTGATTTAATCTCAATCACACAAAGGGAGAAATAAAATTCTATCACATTAGTGAAGACCTCACTGGGGAATCTCGAATAGAGGTTTCTAATCACTAAAACCGGAAACCAAATAATCAACCTGGAGAAAATCTGAACCAAGTCTTAACTGGAGAAAAAATGGGATTACAACCCCCAACACCACCATATATCAATTGGTACGAAATCCTACTATCCAAAACACAAATGGATCATGCGCATATCATAAGGAGTAATCCCAGAATGACTCTTAGGGAATTTTTCAAAACATCGGAGTTCGTCCATCCTCAGAATCACTACTTTTGATCCACTTGAATCACAAAATTTGAAGTAAAAAGTAATTTGAAAATTCTTTTCAAAAATATGTTTTTATTATTAGGTCTTTTTGTTTTGAAAATTACTATCAATAATAAATGAAATTTTTGTAAACAAAATAAAATAAGAACTACAAAGAATTGGATAAAGGCTCAAACTTTATTAATAGAATGGTAGTCTGCAAATGGCGTGACTCCACAAATGATTACAAAGTTTGGAAAATGGTAAATATATGGAAAAGATACATTGAAATACAATGACCACTATTCTCCTAAACAACTTTGAACTCCTCAGAAGATGCTTTAGTTGAAGTGTGATGAGAATCTCAGAAGATTGTTGCTTCAATGATCAAATCCTGTCTGATGCAGTTACTTGCGGGTTTTCAACCTACTGGGAATATTTATTCTATTTATGTCACTAACTTTTGCCTAGACCGTCCTTCGGGTTTTTAGCCTACCGAGACGCTCTTTTTTCCTAAGCCTCCCTTTTAGGTTTTCAAATTAGCGAGTTGTTCTTTTATTTCTTTAGGTGGAGTATTTCTTGACTGCGTTAGCATTCATGGGACATGGGAACTCCTCGCAATCCATATTTTCAAGAATCAATGCACCTCCAGAGAAGGCTTTCTTGACAACATATATGCCATCATAATTTGGAGTCCACTTGCCCCTAGAATTAGTGTTAAAATACATGATCTTTCTGACCACGAGGTTGCCTTCTCTAAATTCACGAGGCTTGACCTCCTTATCAAAATCTTTATTCATTCTCTTCTGATATAACTGACCATGACACAAGGCCGTCATTCTCTTTTCCTCAATCAAATTCAACTGGTTGAACCTGTTCTGGACCCATTCAGCCTCGGACATCTTTGTTTCCATTATTAAACACAAAGAGGTAATCTCAATTTCGACGGGAGCACTACTTCATTACCATACACAAGAGAGAGCGGGGTTTCCCCTGTTGAAGTGCAGATGGATGTACGATACCCATGCAAAGCAAAATGAAGCATCTCATGCCAATCTTTATAGGTAACAACCATTTTCTGGATGATCTTATTTATGTTTTTGTTAGCAGCTTCAACAGCTCCGTTCATCTTAGGCCTGTAAGGAGACAAATTGTGATGGACAATCTTGAATTCTTCACAAAGTTATGTCATTATCTTGTTATTCAGATTTGAGTCGTTGTTAGTGATAATCCAACTTGGCACACCATACTGACATACAAGATTGTTCTTGATAAATCGTACTACCACCTACTTAGTGATGTTAGCATAAGAAGTTGCTTCCACCCATTTGGTGAAGTAGTCATTTTCCACCAAGATGAAACGATGTCCATTTAACGCCTTGGATTCAATCATTCCAATCATATCAATACACCCACATAGAAAAGGGCCACGGGGAAGAAATAACATTGAGAAGCGTTGGAGGCACATGAATCTTGTCAGCATAAATCTGACACTTATGGCACTTCTTTACAAATTTGTAACAGTCAGATTCCACGGTCAGCCAATAGTAACCTTCCCTAAGCATCTTTTTTACCATTGAATGTCCATTGGCATGGGTACCAAAGGAACCTTCATAGATCGCATACATCAACATGTCTTCTTCATGTCTACCCATGCATCTGATCAAGACCATGTAATAATTTCTTTTGTACAACATATCTTCATTGAGCAAAAAGCTACATGCCAACCATTTTTAATGTCTTTCTATCTTTATTTAACGCACCGAGTGAGTATTCTTGAATATGGAGGAAGTGCTTGATATCATAATACCAAGGTTTTTCATCTGACGCCCCTATGTAGAAAACACATGAGTGAATCTATCAAGATGTCGAACAGTGATCCGAGGTACATCATTCCAAGCATTCACTTGATACATGGAATCCAAGGTGGCTTAAGCATCTTCCATTTGATTCTCATCTCGGGGAATATCATGGAATTCGATTTTATTGAAGAAAGGTAATAATCTCCTTGCATAATCTTTGTATGGAATCAAGCCAATGTGACGAGTATCCCATTCTCCTTTAATCTGATTTATTACCAGAGCTGAATCACCATATACATCAAGATTTTTAATTCTGATATCTATGGCCTCTTTAAGAGCCGTGATGCAAGCTTCATACTCTGCCATATTATTAGTACAATAAAATTCTAACCTTGTAGTAAAAGGGATATGTGACCCATGGGGAATGATAATCACGACACCAATTCCTTTTCCATAAGCATTTACAACTCCATCAAACACCATACCCCACCGAGATTGAGGATCATGACCTTCCTCAGGCAAAGGTTTGTCACAATATATTACTTTC